>JAXIVJ010001616.1:0-57500 GCA_036785665.1 Chirona hameri | reverse complement strand
GCCGACACGGTCTGCTGCACTGACGGGTGATGGGGTAAAAGGGGGTGGAGGTGAATGGGAATTCAACTAAGAGGAGATCATTTTAACAAGAGATAGCAAAGTTCTCAGATGTATAGACCGGTTTCGGTGGGAATATTTAGTTCGGAAGGAAAAAGTTGTGTTTCCAGGATAATGGGAGTTAGATGATGATGAGAATTGTTTTTGCAGGAGGGTCCATTCCGCGATGCCAGGAAGTGAGCTGCATCGCGCGCAGTAAGTCGCGAAATACTGGCGGGCACTCGAAAGAGTCCGGTAACGCCAGGTTCTGGGAAACCAGGAGGGCCAGATTGGCCATCCGCCTCAGGTAAATGCCGTATGAGGGGTCAGGGTGCTGAGGTGGCGATGTGTGCGGGCCGGAATGGCCATCCGCCTCAGATAAATGCCGAAGGAGTCAAGGTGCTGAGGTGGCGATGTGTGCGGGCCGGAATGGCCATCCGCCTCAGATAAATGCCGTAGGATGAGTCAGGGTGCTGAGGTGGCGTGGATTGGCGATTGGAGCACCACGGAAACCGCAGTAAGTCGTGGATCCCAGCAGCAGTGTGCGGCAGGAATGGACCCAGACAGAAAAGCATGTGTGAGGTTATTAATATTTGAATTTGGATTAAATAAAGTGTGGAAAAGTAAATGTACCAGATCTATGCTCCAGCTGTTACCCTGATGTAGTGTTACGCACCACTGTGGGGCATAGGAAAAAGGGAGAGGTCAGGAGTCCAACCTGACGGTTTACTGATTAGTATGAAAGAGATTGATGATTGAGTGATTTCGTGGAGAGAGTCTGAGTAAAAGGATGTATGAATGTGTTAGTTCCAGTGGGAGATGGACCTCGGCGTAGCGTTACACAGGGTATACAAAAAAGGGCATGGGACTGCTCTCAGAACTCACTGTGATAGTTTGGGAGACAAACCGTTGGTGGAAATCGGTAAGGAGCAGCCATAGGGCCATTAGTGCCGGCTCCCGAACAAGGAACCCAGACCTTATTCCACCGGACCAATTCCCGATTAACAGCGAAATTTCACCAACCCCCACCCTAACCGTGCAGTGATGACCTACGTGCTCGCCGATGATTGACCTGCCTCTGTAATGCGATACATCGGCTCCCCTTGTTTTGACGGAGCCGGGTGAAGGGCGGCCCAGGAATGCCAACGCTTGGGTGGCGGTCGGGCACAGAAGCGGCGGGAAGTGTCCCGAGGCGTTACGTGTCCGAAACCAGAGCATTCGTGGCAGCAAGAAGAACTAGACCGGCCAATCGACGAAGGACGTGGCGCAATACGTGGCAGCCTGTGGACGCAAAACATCAATCGGGCAACCGACCAGGCGGAAGATGTGAAAGCTTTTGGCAGGAAAGGGAAAGTTGTTAAAAGGCCTGACCAGAGCAAACGGGGGACCTTTTTCTGGCTTACGTACGGGGGAGAGGACAGTCGGGACTGGACCGTGAGAGTGCACGAACGGAGGCGGCCGCGGCCCTCGCCGCGAGGCCCGGCCGCGGCCCACTGTCGTGACGCTCGTCACGACAGGGTCGACGTTCATGTGGCTGTGACAGAAGATTTTTGGAGTAACTTTGTGGAGAGTCATGACAATGAATTGCCTCAGTCAAGAAGTTGATTTATTTTCCTGAAACAAGAGAAAGCCAAGATGGACAGAAGAGACGAATTGATAACTGAGGCTGAAGGGCAGCAACCCTGAAAATTGACTATTGTTGTTGTTGTTGTTTGTTTAAAGTCATTTGGCGAAAGACGAGCACACGCATCATCACAAGTAAGGTCGAGGTCTGCACACTCCTGTCGGTCCTACCTTCCACTCGCCGTTAGTTTTGTACATCCCCGTGCACCATTAAAAAAAAAATGCACAGTCATTGGCGGCCGCTCTATTCCGATTACTCACCTGCCATGAATTGATCATTCAGTCACAGTATGTTTTCTTGTTTTGTAGTTGTGTGCCAGCGCGCAAGCTCGAAATCATCATTTATCAGACGATTAACTTACACTATCGGTGCACCAATTTTCTGTAAATAAACCCTGTGTGAATTATATATAGATGGCTCTAATTTGGAATGTGAATGAGGGTTGACTGAGGAAGGAATAATGATGAGCGACTGAGGAGCGACTTATTTTTGGGGAAAATAACGTAATATAATGCATAATATTAACGTAATAAAATTAACGAAGGGGAGGCCATGGCGTGAATTCAATGCTTACAAGGCAGGGTAATGCATTTTTGTTTTGGCTAGATGCAATTAAATACTCAATTCAATTACGATGAGTAAAGGTATGTTTTGGTGGGACGGCGGCGCGCCCGGTGTGCGGCGGGCAGCCGCGGCCGCGGCCGCGCGCAACCTGCTCAGGATCGGTCACCTCAACACCCGTCACTGACATGCAAACTAGACGACATCATGATCTTGCTAGACAACCATCAACTAGACCTGCTATGTTTATCGGAAACCTGGCTGAAATCGCAGGTCCTCGACAAGTTTCTGTCCTTTCCCGGCTACTGCATCCTGCGACGGGACCGAGAAGGACGGCGAGGAGGCGGCGTCGCGATCCTGCACCGGGAGGAGATGCAGGTGAAGCAGCTCTCCATGCCGGGTGAAGGACCACTGGAGACGTTGTGGGCGTCGGTCACCTGGCGCGGCGGCCGGCCGACTACAGTAGGAGTAATTTACCGACCACCCGACAGTCCGGTGGCAGCCAGCCTGGAGCACCTGGAGGACCAGCTCAAAGAGGCGGCCGGTGCCGACAGACCCGTCTTCGCCCTCGGCGACCTAAACTTCAACGTGCTTGACTCCAGCTCACCGGACACGCGCCGCTACTTACAAGTCATCAGGGAGCTGAACATGATCCAGCTGATTGACGGCCCCACTCATCTCGAACCGACTCCATCAGCATTAGACCACATCATCACAAACCAGACGGAGCCAGCGCCGGAGGTCACCATCCTCCCGAACATCATCAGCGACCATCAGCCGATCATGGTATCGGCGCAGCTCGGCAGAGTGCGCAGGCCGGTACAGTGGCGAACCATCCGCAGCTGGAGGCGAGCAGACTGGAACGCCATCTGTCTTGATCTGCTGCAGTCCGACTGGGACGGCATAGATGGCGCAACGGATGTTGACCAATGCGTCAACAACTTCATGAGCGTGTGGAACACTGTCATGGACCGCCACTGCCCGCCCAAGCGTGTACGCATTGCTAGACCGCACTGCCCCTGGATCGCCGACGATCCAGCTCTGCAAGCTCTCCTGTCCGAGCGGGACAACGCGCGAGACACCTGGCTCTGCTTACGCACCCCGGAGGTGAGAGTGGACTTTGTGCGTCTCCGCAACCAGGTGAAGAGTCGCCTCATTGCCGCCCGGCGCCAGTTCCTCTGTGGCGACATGACCTCGGGAGACCGCCGCGAGTTCTGGCCGACCTTCAAGAAATTCGCCACGGCGACTGCGACGCCGGCCGGCGTTCCCGCGGGAAGTCCGGAGGAGACAGTGGCGGCAGCTGACAAGTTAAACCGGCACTTTGCCGACGTAGGGCCTCGCATCGCGGCCGACCTCAGGGACGCTGTCGCTGCTGGCCGTGAGAACCCCAGGCCGCCGACCGTGTGCGCCGCTGGCTTCAAGCTCAGGCCGGCCACTTTGCCTGAACTATCCCGCTGCATCCAGCAGATGAGTGCGTCGCGCGCGGTCGGGCTGGACGAGGTGCCGCTATTTGCGGTCCGCGAGTGCTTCGCAGTTGTGGGTCCGCATCTGCTGCGCCTGGTTAACCTGTCGCTGTTGGTGAAGGTGTTCCCGAGGCAGTGGAAAACCGCATGTGTCGTGCCCATACCCAAGACCGGTGACCCTCAGATACCCTCTAACAATAGGCCAATATCGCTACTTAGCGCGCTATCGAAGATATTGGAGAAGATTGTATGTAGTCAGCTGACAGTATATTTGAACTCGGCCAACCTACTTAGCCCATCCCAGTACGCGTATAAACAAGGACACTCCACTGAGGATGCCGTGCTCGGTGCTGTCGAGCGCCTTGCTCTAAACATCGACAGAGGTCTTGTATCGTCGGTAACGACGTATGATCTTTCAAAGGCGTTCGACAGCGTCGACCACGATGTTCTCCTGAGTAAGATGGCATGGTATGGCATCGACACTGCGTGGTTCCGCAGCTACCTGAGTGACCGTGCCCAGGTAGTGAGAGGTGGGCAGCTGACTTTGCCGATGTCGTGCGGCGTGCCCCAGGGCTCCATCGTTGGACCAATCCTCTTCATCTTATTCACAAACGACATGTCTGGACATTTAACCCATGGTCACCTCATCTCATACGCGGATGACACCGTCCACCTGGACTGCGCGTCCTCTGACAAACCCGGGCTAGATGCCCTGAAAAACAGACTGGAACTCACTCTTCTCGAACTTCAAGCATGGTTCGGGGCAAACTCTCTCAAAATCAATGAAAAGAAAACTGACTTTCTCCTTGTTGGCTCCAAGCATAATCTGAAAAAAGCATCAGACTTCCACTTCGAAATTGATGACACGACCATTAAACCTTCAAAGAAATTAAAAATCCTAGGCGTCGTTCTAGAACCCTGTCTGTCATGGGACGCGCATGTCTCCGGTGTGGTCTCAAAATGCAACGGAATCCTCGTCTCACTCTACAGATTTCGGCACTACTTTTCCTGCGAAGTCCTCAAAATTATCGTACAGACGTATGTTTTCCCACACATCCACTACTGTCTCTGCGTGTGGGGCGGAGCGGCCAAGGGTCAACTATACAAAATTCAAAAAGTAATCAACTTCGCCGCCCGAGTAATCACTGGAACCAAAAAACATCTCCACATCTCTCCGGCCTTAAATTCCCTAGGATGGATAAGGATCGAGGCCATGGTGGCTCGCCATGACCTTGTTAAAGTGTTCAAGGCGCTGAAGGAAGAGGGTGTGCCTGCCAACATCCGCGCGCTCTTTACTCCCCGCGCTGCTGTGTCGACCCGCGAGACTCGCGCCTCTGACCGCGGATCCCTGCAGCTCCGAAAATGCCGTCTGTCCGCTACGCAGAGCGTATTCTCTTACCGAGCCGCGGCTGCCTGGAACGGCCTGTCCCCTGATATCAGCGGGATCACCACCCTAAGTACTTTTAAATCTGCTATCTGCGACCTGTGAGTGCTCACTGTGTATGTATCTTACTGTTTTCCCCTGCATTATGTACTTGTATTGTCTTTTACCTCGACGTATTGGCTTGTACTTGTATTGACTGTTGCTGTTTTTTTTTTGCATAGCCTGTGCCGCATCCTGTTGAAGTGAAACCGTAACACCCACCCCGTGGAAGGTTTTGAATACACTGTGTGATTTTGTTTACTGATATATTAAATGCCAATTGTTTCTGGTAATGTCCGAGTGATGCGATAATTTACGTGAAATACCTGTACGATATATTTTGAGAAATTGCTAACCCGATTTCCCGGTAGACAGAGTAACAGAGATTTTGACCTGAACCTTGCAATCCGATTTCCGGTTCGTTCGATGTAATTGGTTAAATCGATGAAATTTCCAGATCCGGCTAAATGTTTAAAGTAAATTAACTTCACTATGTAAGTTTGAGATTTAACCTGTTAGCCTGTTTACGCAGCCTTGACGTCAGATCCAGTTGATAACTGTAACGTCTCGGTCTAAAAGAAACAGATAATTTATGGATTATGTCGTGAGGATGAATAAACGAGTTTGTTTGTATTTAATTGTCGAAGAAAGCTAAGATTGCTTCCACACAGCCCAAGCCGTCGAGAATGGCAGGATTAATATTGTCGTTTTGATCACAAAAGTTATTTCCATTGCCAGAAAATCTTCCATTTATCTGGTATATTGTAATGTGAACCGCGCATTAAGTTACAAACTTCATTTCCTAAGAAGAAATATAATTGAGAAGGTTTTTCCCCACGATTATCGCGTTCAAATGCTTCTTCTTAACGAGTGCGACATTATGGTATAATTGTTTACCCAAATTGAAGAATATGTTTTTTTGTTTTGTTATACAAATCGGTAGGCCTGATAAGAATCACGGTCATGGTAACATTTCGTCCCAGTTCATCTCACTGGTTAAAATTACACCAGAATCAATCGTTGTCATGCAGATGCGCACAAATATACACCCAGTCACGGTCACTGATCGCCGGCCGCCTATACCGGCCGCTCAGACCCTGACTCCACGCGTCCCATCCCAAAACACGTGACGTCATTAACGAGGTTTCGGCCAGTCTGGTCTGACGCCGCCCATCAGTGACGAGGGGAAAAACCCGTGGATTTCGCTCAGATGGGACAGTGGCGGAACATACAGCGAGTACTGAGTACCAATAACTGAGTACCAAGTACTGAGTAACGAGTGCCAAGTACCAAGTACCGGGTACAAAGTACAGAAACACGACCAGTGGTACACCAGTCACACAATACACTACACAATGCACACTACACAATATACACTACGCAATATACTCTACACAAATACTATACACGCAATGCACTACACACAATAGACTACGCAATATACACTACACAATATACACTACACAATATACATTACGCAATAAACAACTACACACTTTACACTACACAATATGCACTACAAATTGTATCACGCCGGCGACGCTTCTTCACACTTATAAACATATATACATACATACATACATACATACATACATACATACATACATACATACATACATACATACATACATACATACATACATACATACATACATACATACATACATACATACATACATACATACATACATACATACATACATACATACATACATACATACATACATACATACATACATACATACATACATACATACATACATGCATACGTACATACATACATACATACATACATACATACATACATACATACATACATACATACATACATACATACATACATACATACATACATACATACATACATACATACATACATACATACATACATACATACATACATACATACATACATACATACATACATACATACATACATACATACATACATACATACATACATACATACATACATACATACATACATACATACATACATACATACATACATACATACATACATACATACATACATACATACATACATACATACATACATACATACATACATACATACATACATACATACATACATACATATATACCTACATACATACACACATACCTACATACATATATACATACATGCATACGTACATACGCGCATACATATATACAAACATACATACATACATACGTGTACACACAGGCATGCAGGCAGACAGGCATACAGATACAGGCATGGAGGCATGCAGACAGACAGGCATACATATACAGGTATGCGGGCATGCAGACATACCGGCATACATGCATACAGGCATATATGCATACGGGCATATATGCATACAGGCATACATGCACGCAGGCACGCAGACACGCGGACACGCCGACACGCCGACACGCCGACAGGCAGACAGGCAGACAGGCAGACAGGCAGACAGGCAGGCAGACAGACAGGCAGGCAGACAGGCAGACAGGCAGGCAGGCAGGCAGGCAGGCAGGCAGGCAGGCAGACAGGCAGACAGGCAGGCAGGCAGGCAGGCAGGCAGGCAGGCAGGCAGGCAGGCAGGCAGGCAGGCAGGCAGGCAGGCAGGCAGGCAGGCAGGCAGGCAGGCAGGCAGGCAGGCAGGCAGGCAGGCAGGCAGGCAGGCAGGCAGGCAGGCAGGCAGGCAGGCAGGCAGGCAGGCAGGCAGGCAGGCAGGCAGGCAGGCAGGCAGGCAGGCAGGCAGGCAGGCAGGCAGGCAGGCAGGCAGGCAGGCAGGCAGGCAGGCAGGCAGGCAGGCAGGCAGGCAGGCAGGCAGGCAGGCAGGCAGGCAGGCAGGCAGGCAGGCAGGCAGGCAGGCAGGCAGGCAGGCAGGCAGGCAGGCAGGCAGGCAGGCAGGCAGGCAGGCAGGCAGGCAGGCAGGCAGGCAGGCAGGCAGACAGGCAGACAGGCAGACAGGCAGGCAGGCAGGCAGGCAGACAGGCAGGCAGGCAGGCAGGCAGGCAGGCAGGCAGGCAGGCAGGCAGGCAGGCAGGCAGGCAGGCAGGCAGGCAGGCAGGCAGGCAGGCAGGCAGGCAGGCAGGCAGGCAGGCAGGCAGGCAGGCAGACATGCAGACAGGCAGACAGGCAGACAGGCAGACAGACAGACAGACAGGCAGGCAGACAGGCAGGCAGACAGACAGGCAGACGGGCAGACGGGCAGACGGGCAGACAGGCAGACATGCATACATGCGTACATACATACATATATACATACACATATATGGAATAACACATACATACATACATACATACATACATACATACATACATACATACATACATACATACATATATATGGAATCACACGTGCATACATACATACATACATACATATATACATACATAACTACACACATACATACATACATACATGCATACATACATACATACATACATACATACATACATACATACATACATACATACATACATACATACATACATACATACATACATACATACATACATACACACATACATACGTACATACGTACATACAGACAAACATACATACATACATACATACATACATACATACATACATACATACATACATACATACATACATACATACATACATACATACATACATACATACATACATACATACATACATACATACATACATACATACATACATACATACATACATACATGTATCCATACATATATGCATGCATACACCTACATACATACATATATACATACATACATACATACATACATACATACATACATACATACATACATACATACATACATACATACATACATACATACATACATACATACATACATACATACATACATACATACATACATACATACATACATACATACATACATACATACATACATACATACATACATACATACATCCAGACACATTTACAAACATTCATACTTATGACATACGAACGTGCGGACGCACACCCAGGGACATCCATTAACGTAAAGTCGGGGAATGAAAGATGCAATGCACTAAGGAGGCATGATGATCGCGGCATGACCGAAACTGACCACGGAGACTAATGGAGAAGATTGTGAGGAGGCCTAGACAGTACGTAGCCGCGCCCCTGTGCGCAATATGCCTGTCAACATGGTCAATGCACGTGTGAGGAAGGAAAAGGGTGTGGAGGTAAGGAAGATTCAAGTAAGACTAGACCGTTTTGACGTGGAGACGGACAAGTTGTCAGATGTGTGGACGGGGTTCAGGAAGCCGTGTGTTATAGCGAGGCTCAGGCGCAGTAAGTCGCGGGAATGCCCTGGTGGAACCAGATGCTCTTGGGGGATCGAGAACGCCCCAGTGGGACGGGCTGGGACATCCTAGCGAGAGACTGGTGGAACCGAGGCTTCAGGCCCCTCGTGATGTCAGGGATAATAAGCCGGCGGGACCGTACCTTATACGCTTGACACACGAGTTCGGACGAAATTTTAGGGCAAGTCCCTCGTGAAGCCTGGGAGCTAAAGCTCCGTGGGATCACGACCTCGGATAATTTATAATATGTCCCTTGTGACGCCCTGGGAGCTGAAACTCTTAATTCGCTAGTCGCGGAGTGCTTCGCAGGATCACGACCTCGGAGGGTTTAGGGTAAGTCCCTCGTGAAGCCTGGGGGCGAAAGCTCCGTAGGATCACGACCTCGGATAATTTAGGATATGTCCCTTGTGACGCCCTGGGAGCTGAAACTCGTAAGTCGCTAGTCGCGGAGTGCTTCGCAGGATCACGACCTCGGAGGGTTTATGGTAAGTCCCTCGTGAAACCTGGGAGCGAAAGCTCCGTAGGATCACGACCTCGGAGAATTTAGGATATGTCCCTTGTGACGCCCTGGGAGCTGCAACTCTTAAGTCGCCGGTCGCGGAGTGCTTCGCAGGATCATGACCTCGGAGGGTTTAGGTATGTCCCTCGTGACACCTGGGAGCGAAAGCTCCGTAGGATCACGACCTCGGAGAATTTAGGATAGGTCCCTTGTGACGCCCTGGGAGCTGAAACTCTTAAGTCGCTAGTCGCGGAGTGCTTCGCAGGATCACGACCTCGGAGGGTTTAGGGTAAGTCCCTCGTGAAGCCTGGGGGCGAAAGCTGTGGTTCAGCGGACCGCAGGTGCCTCCGGCGTGCAGCGCACGTGCGCTACAGCAGCAGTGTCTGTTTTCTCAATACGGGAGCCGGCGGCCGGCAGTCGGAAGCTGAGCGGGGCGGACGGCGGTATGTGCAGCGTGAGGCCCGAGCCACTCTACTGTTTTTGATATCAATACAGTCTTTAAACGTCGCAAGCACAAGCTATTTCGGCCTTAATGGAGACCGTTGCGAGCCCTGGAGCAGTGGAGGCTGTCGTGAGCCCTGGAGCAGTGGAGGCCGCCGCCATCCCTGGAGCAATGGAGGCGATCGCCAGTCCTGGAGTGGTAATGGCCGCCGCACAGCGTCCCGCTTTTGACGCTCGGCTGATTGCCGAATACGACGGGTCGGCAGACGTCGTTGAGTGGTTTGAGCGGGCCAAGATGCTGTGTGCGCTCCGTGGTGTCGCCGCAGAGACGGTGCTTCCGCTGCGCCTTACTGGCGGCGCATTTGCAGTGTGGTCGCAGATGCCGGCCGCCAGTCGCAGCTCTCTGGAGGCCACGCGCGACGCGCTGTACGACGCGTTCGCCCTAGACCAGCACGCGGCGTACGAGGCCTTCACTAGCCGCCACCTCAGGGTGGGCGAGTCCGCCGATGTATTCTTGGCCGACCTTCGGCGTCTCGCAGTGCTATTTGGCGGTATCCCGGAGCGAGCACTCGTCTGCGCGTTCATCGCTGGGCTACCGGAGTCGGTGCGACAGACCATCCGTGCTGGGTCCAGAGCCGAGAGACTGGACTTGGCCAGCGTCCTGTCACGCGCCCGCGCCGTGCTCAGTGACGAGCGTGTTACGGCAGTGGCCGCGGGGAGGCGAGCCCAGGCGCCACCGCGTGACGGGGCGCATCGCGGCCAGCCGCCACCGAGTCATCCGTCACGAGACCAGCCGACACGGGGATCACGGTGGCCACGACGCTGCTGGAACTGTGGAGAGCTGGGCCACATCTCCGTCTCCTGTCCCCAGCAGTCGGGAAACGGTGCAGGAGATGGCGTGCCAGCGCCGGCGTCGTCTCCGGTGCAGCACTGAGCGGCGCCCTGCCCGTGGTCGAACTGCGAGTGGACGGTCGGCAGTGTCGCGCGCTAGTGGACACCGGCTGCACGGACACGATTGTGTACGCGCCATGTTGTGAGCGCTGGCGCCAGCGGCAGATCGTGGTGACCACGATCAGTGGAGAACCGTTCCGGTGCAGCGGTGTCGGCAGCGTCAGTGTGGAGACGCCGGCCGGCCGGCGGGCCACACTTGATGTGCTGGTGGTGGATGAGCGGCCGATGGGGGTCGAGATGGTACTCGGCATTTCCGGCATCTCCACCCTGGGAGGCGTCAGCGTGCAGTCACCGACTGATGTACGCTTCTGTGGTGCTGCGGTGTGCCCGCCGCTCGAGGTGGATGCGGCTGACTTTAGAGCGCGGTTTGACGCGGCGGAACGAGCATGGACAGTGGCGTGGAAGTGGGCGGACGGTGGGGGGCCCGAGTGTCTCGGCAACAGGGTCGAGCAGTACGCCGTGCCGCCAGCCGCGCGTCAAGAGTTTGACGAGGAGCTGGACGAGTGGATCGCCAGCGGTTGGCTGGTGCCCTACGACGAGGCGCAGCACGGGCCGCCACGCGGACTGGTGCCGTTGATGGCGGTGCAGCAGAGAAACAAGGCCAAAGTGAGACCAGTGCTCGACTATCGTGAGCTCAACAGCCACGTCACTGCTCACACCGCGGACTCCGACGTGTGCGCAGACCAGTTGCGCAAGTGGCGGAAGCACGGATCGCGCGTCGCCGTCGTAGATCTGAAGAAGGCCTACCTTCAGCTACGTGTGGAGCAGCAGCTGTGGCCTTTTCAGACAGTGGTGGTGCGCGGTCAGCGTTACTGTCTGACCAGGCTGGGATTCGGGCTGAACGTGGCTCCGCTGGTTATGAAGGCGGTCGTCCGTGCTGTGTTGTCACAGGACCCAGCGATAGAGCGGGCGGTGCTGGCGTATGTGGACGACTTGCTTGTCAACGAGGATGTCGCCAGTGCCGAGAGTGTAGTGCAACACTTCGCCAAGTACGGTCTGGCGTGCAAGCCGCCGGAGCGAGCGGCCAGCGGAGCCCGGCTCCTGGGCCTGCGAGTCCAGGCAGATGACGGAGAGTTGCGGTGGGTGCGGGACAACGCTGTGGACGCGCTGCCAGCGCGTGTGACTCGCCGAACCGTGTTCGCGTGGTGTGGGCGACTGGTGGCCCATTTGCCCGTGTGCGGATGGCTCCGGCCCGCGGTGGCATGGATCAAGCGGCGCGTGAACGAGCTGACGCAGGGTTGGGATGACGTCACCGAGGAGGCGGCGCTGCGTGCGCAGATGGACAGCGTTGCGAGTCGCCTAGTCAGTGACGATCCAGCTCGAGGCGTATGGTGCGTGGAGGGCGATGGTGTAGTCGTCTGGACTGACGCGAGCTCGCTGGCCACGGGGGTTGTCCTGGAGACGTCAGGCGGTGACGTCATCGAGGATGCGTGCTGGCTCAGGCGCGATGAGGCCATGCATATCAACATGGCCGAGCTGGATGCGGCCATCCGAGGTGTAAGCCTGGCCGTCGCCTGGGGTGCGCGGACAATTGACCTCCGCACGGACTCGGTGACGGTGTCCCGCTGGATTGATGACGCGATCAGTGGTCGCGCGCGCCTCCGTACCAAGGCGCACGGCGAGCTGTTAATCCGGCGTCGCGTCGAGATCATCCGTCAGCTGGTCAGCGAGCTGCAGCTCAACTTGTCTGTGGCGCTCGTGCGATCGGCGGAGAACCGCTCCGACGCGCTGACGCGCGTGCCCAAGGAGTGGCTTCGCGATAAGCCGCCGGCTGTGAGCGCGGCCGCCGCCTGTGAGCTGCCAGCTGTGAGTGTAGCCGCCCTCGGTGTGCCGCCAACTGTGAGTGCGGCCGCCGTCTGTGAGCCGCCAGCTGTGAGTGCAGCCGCCGCCTGTGAGCTGCCAGCTGTGAGTGCAGCCGCCATCGGTGTGCCGCCAACTGTGAGTGCGGCCGCCGCCTGTGAGCTGCCAGCTGTGAGTGCGGCCGCCGTCTGTGAGCCGCCAGCTGTGAGTGCAGCCGCCGTCGGTGCGGAGAGCATTGCCGAAGTACACAAGCGAGCCGGTCACCCGGGTGTTCGAAGGACGCTGTACTTTGCTCGCCGGTGTATCGGTCATGTGACCCGAGCGCAAGTGCGCGCTGTGGTGGCGAATTGCGATGTGTGCCGAGCGATCGACCCGGCCCCAGTCAAGTGGCGGCACGGGTCACTAGCGGTGCCACAAACATGGTGGAGACTAGCCATTGACGTTACACACCACGAGGGTCAGTCGTACCTCAGCGTGATTGACTGTGGACCGTCGCGGTTCGCTGTGTGGCGGTCACTGCGTCGACAGGATAGCTCGAGCATCGTCCAGCGGCTTGAGGAAATATTTTATGAGCGGGGGGCCCCGGTGGAGCTCCTATGTGACAACGATCCGGTCTTCCGCGGCCGACCGTTCGCCGTCCTCACCGCTCGCTGGGGGGTGACGGTGAGGTTCCGGGCGGCGCATGCGCCGAGCGGAAACGGAGTGATCGAGCGGAGTCACCGAACGGTGAAAGTTATCGCCGCTCGGAAACGGTGTGCCATCGCCGAGGCAGTGCACTTATATAATGTGACGCCGCGCGATGGCGAAGGGGCCGGCAGCGCACCGTTCTGCGGAGTGCATCGCTATGAGCCACGTGACTGTGTGCGGCTGGCAGCCGCTCCATCTGGGACGGTGGAGTGCGCCGAGGCCGGGGCGATGGAGTGCGCCGAGGCCGGGGCGATGGAGCTCACTGCGGCGGAGCTGGGCGTGCACGCAGTCGGTGACGCGGTGTGGGTGAGGCGCCGCGGGACGCGGTGTACGGAGCCGTCTGGGCGGGGTACCGTCACGGCCGTGGTCTCCCCGCAGGTCGTGGAAGTGGACGGCATGCCGCGCCACGTTAGGGACCTGCGACGCAGGAACAGTGAGCAGCCACCTCAGAGTCCTGCACCTGACGATGACAGTGATGACCCGCTGTACGTGATGGAGTCTGTTCCTGTGCCCCATCCGACTGCTGATCAGTCGGACTTGTGTGATGCGCCACAGTGCGACAGCACGGTGTCAGATTCCCCCGCCGTGGCTCCTCGTCGGAGTCAGCGCCGCCGCCGGCCTCCGCGGCGAGATTGTTGTGTAGGGTGCGAGTGATCCTCATGATCAGGGGAGGTGTGGTTCAGCGGACCGCAGGTGCCTCCGGCGTGCAGCGCACGTGCGCTACAGCAGCAGTGTCTGTTTTCTCAATACGGGAGCCGGCGGCCGGCAGTCGGAAGCTGAGCGGGGCGGACGGCGGTATGTGCAGCGTGAGGCCCGAGCCACTCTACTGTTTTTGATATCAATACAGTCTTTAAACGTCGCAAGCACAAAAGCTCTGTAGGATCACGACCTCGGAGAATTTAGGATATGTCCCTTGTGACGCCCTGGGAGCTGAAACTCCTAAGTCGCTAGTCGCGGAGTGCTTCGCAGGATCACGACCTCGGAGGGTTTAGGGTAAGTCCCTCGTGAAGCCTGGGAGCGAAAGCTCCGTAGGATGACGACCTCGGAGAATTTAGGATATGTCCCTTGTGACGCCCTGGGAGCTGAAACTCTTAAGTAGCTGGTCGCGGAGTGCTTCGCAGGATCACGACCTCAGAGGGTTTAGGTATGTCCCTCGTGAAGCCTGGGGGCGAAAGCTCCGTAGGATCACGACCTCGGAGGGTTTAGGTATGTCCCTCGTGAATCCTGGAAGCGAAGGCTCCGTATGATCACGACCTCAGAGGATAGTAGGCCCCGTGGCAGCCCGGATGCATCACTGGCAGGGCGACGGGAAACATTATGTCCATCTCATTTTGTCGGGTGACTGCAGTTAGACGGGATTTATTCCGCAGTGAGCCAGGTAGCTCCGGCAGTGAGACTTCGGTTTTTAGTAGGCTGCTGTGGCAGTATCAGAAGACGCCTCGGGAATACGCAATAAGACGTGAGCGCTCAGCTATAACAAGGCTACAACGGTGGACTTCGCAATGGAATTTTTCTGAGGTAAGTATACACATAAGCAATTGTTAAATCGTTGTCTTATCAAGTGTCTATGGGAGCCATAAGCACGCCATAGGACTGCCGAAACTGCGTACCCGGCGTAGTGCTACGCACCACTGGAGGGAATAGGAAAAAGGGGAGGGGTCAGGAGACCAACCTGACAGTTTACTGCATAGTATGAAAGATTGATTGAGTGAATGCATGAGGAGAGTCTGAGTGCAAGGACGTATGACTGTGTTAGTCCCAGTGGGAGATGGTCCTCAGCGTAGCGTTGCACTGGGCATGCAGGAGGGGCAGTGAACCATTTTCTGAACTCATTGTGGTATTTGGGAGATAAACAGTTGTGAAACCAGGTAAGGAGGAGCCAGATAGCCATTAGGCCGGCTCACGAACAAGGAACCCGGACCTTATTCCACCGGACCAATTTCCTATTAACCCGCAAAATTTCACCACCACTCACCCTAACCGTGGAGCGACCTATGTGCTCGCCGATGGTTGACTTGCCTCCAAATTAAACAAATGTATGTACGGGTCTAGTTCGATTCTGCATTTGCAACCACAAAATTGAGCAATATCTCGAAAACAGGGGGATA
The DNA here is from genome assembly GCA_036785665.1 of Chirona hameri. Classification (NCBI taxonomy): domain Eukaryota; kingdom Metazoa; phylum Arthropoda; class Thecostraca; order Balanomorpha; family Balanidae; genus Chirona; species Chirona hameri. The sequence continues at coordinate 41,624 of JAXIVJ010001616.1, read as the reverse complement.
TAACATTCTGAAAGTGCCATATTTCGATTCCTGATCTCAAGAAAATTTCCAAATGAGCAAATTGTTGAAAATTGTTGCAAGCAGCTCTAACTGTTGCAGATTAAGCCAGAGAGTCTCAAAATTTATGTCAATGCATTCAGCGACCCAAAATTAACCGGAAAAAGAGTTTTCAAAAATTTGGGAAAATGTTGCAATGTTGCAAGAAATGGCAGAACAAACAGAAAAGCGAAGCGAAACCCCGTTACACCTCCAAAATAAAAATGTATGTACATGTCTAGTTCGATTCTGCATTAGCAACGACAGAATTTAGTAATATCTCGAAAACACAGGGATATAATATTCTGAAAATGCCATATTTCGATTTCTGATCTCAAGAAAACCACGTGAGCAAAATTTTAAAAATGTTGCAAATTGTTGGAAACTGTTGCAAGCAGCTCTAATTGTTGCATATTAAACCATAGAGCCTCAACACTTATGTCATTCCTTTCAGTGGCCCAAAATTAACCAGATAAAGAGTTTTCAAAAATTTCAAAAAAATGCTGCAATGCTGCAAGAAATCGCAGAACCTTGCAGAAGCGAAAACCCGTTACACAGTGATGGTGGAACAGAGGCGTGACAGAGGCGTCTTTAGGCAACGATGGAGGGGGCAGTGACGCTCTCAGGATAATAGTGGAAGACGCGTCTTCAGGCAACGATGGAGGGGTCAGTGGTGCTCTAAGGTAGCAGTGATGGTGGAACAGAGGCATCTTCAGGCAGCAATGGGGAGATAGTGGAACAGAGGCGTCCTCAGGCAGCAATAAAGGATGGTGGCAGTTGCGGATCTAGGGAGGGCTGAAGCCCCCTGCCTTAGAAAACGGCGCCGAAGGCGCCGCGACGCCGTTCTTGCAAAGGATTTGCCGGCGCCGAAGGTGCCATAGCGTTCTCGGGAGGCCGCCAGGGTCCACCGACAGCGTTGTGTCCACCGACAGCGTCGTAGAACTTTAAAAGGCACCCTGGCACCCTCAGAAGACAGCTTGCCGCCCTCACAACGCATTATGCCGCCATCAAAAGGTACATCGCCGACATCTGAAGGCATTATGCCGCCCTCGGAAGGCATCATGCCGCCCTCGGAAAACATCGTGTCGCCATCGGGAAACATCGTGTGGCCATCGGAAAACATCGTGTCGCCCTCAGAAGACATTATTCCGCCCTCGGAAGATGCCTTGTCGCCCTCTGAAGGCATCTTGCCGCCCTCAGAGCGCAATCCCTCGGAAGGCATCTTGCCGCCCTCAGAGCGCATTATGCCGCTCTTGGAAGGCACCATGCCGCCCTAGGAAGATATCTTACCGCCCTCGGAAGGCATCATGCCCTCCTCAGAGTCCAGAGAGCATTATGCTGCCCTCGGAAAGCATCATGCCGCCCTCGGAAAACATCTTGCCGCCCTAGGAAGACATTTTGCCGCCCTCGAAGTGCATTATGCCGACCTTGAAAGATGTCTTGTGGCCCTCGGAAGGCATCTTACCGCCCTCAGAGCACATTATGCCGCCCTCAGTGTGGAATATGCCGCCCTCGGAAGGCATCCTGCTGCCCTCAGAGCGCATTATGCTGCTCTTGGAATGCATCATACCGCCTTCGGAGACATATTGCCGCCCTCGGAAGGCATGTTGCCGCCCTCAGATCGCATTATGCCGCCCTCGGAGGCATCATGCCCTCCTCAGAGTCCAGAGAGCATTATGCTGCCCTCGGAAAGCATCATGCCGCCCTCGGAAAACATCTTGCCGCCGGACGTGGGGGGGGGGGGGGCTGACAGGCCCCCATGAGGTTTTTCTTGAATAACTTTTGACATATGAGACGCATCTTGCTGAAATTTTCAGTAGCTGAATTTACAACAATCGTACGTAAGCTGTAAAAATTTAATTTAAATTGGTAAAGAATTTTTGGAAAAAATAATGTTTTGATGACGCCATGTTGGTGGAAAAACGATAAATATTTGAAAAATCGTAGAAAACAGAGTTCTCAAGCAAATGGTAAAAAAAATACCGAAGATACAAAATGGCGTTTTCTTTAAAATGGCAATCTTTCATTTCCATTTTTGGGGGGTTTTTGACCCCTAAAATAAAATAAAAATCACCAAAAAATAAATTTTTCAAAGATGTTAGAAAAACCAGAATATATCTGAGAGAACTGAGTATGGACAATACTCAAACAAAATTGCAAAGCAATATCTCTATTTTTGACTGAGTGATGGCTCTCTAAGTGAAGAAACACATGCCGTCATTTTGTTAAAATAACTTTTTTTACCTTTTTTGACGAGATAGGAACAAATAATTACCTTTTCTGTGCTTCTGAGACAAAACTGGTCCAGGAACATGCCTTTTTATTTACATTTGTAAATTCCTAATTTTGAGGTTTTCTGACAAGCAAAATCGCTGTTCTGGACGTGGTCGAGCCGAGTTCATTCACTTGACCTGGAAGGTCACCCGTTGACCTGAAACCTAAAAATCGCATACTGTTAGATTTTTCTCAGGACAGGCAACATGCTGGTTCTTACCGCATTGCTCTAAGTTGCTTGGTTCGGAAGTTAACAGGGGGGCTGTCAGCCCCCCATAGGGCGAAGGTGAAAAAATCTCCCGTAGGGCGAGGGTTAAGGAAGAGGCATATTTTACCCGTTTAATTGATATATTGGTGTGGCGCCCCTCTGGACCATGCCGCCCCTGTCACCGAGGAAATATGCCGCCCTCGGACCTGAAGCCCCCTGCCTTAGAAAATCCTGGATCCGCCACTGGATGGTGGAACAGAGGCGTCTTCAGGCAGCAATGTGGAGGTGTGGCAGAGGTGTTTTGAGGCGCCTCTGCTCCCTAAGAACGCCTCTGCCCCCCCCCCCCCCACCCCATCGTGAGAACGCCTCTGCCGGTCTGCCCCCTCCCCCCTCGTTGCCCGAGGACGTCTCTGTTCCACCATGACTGCTACCTGAGAGTGCTGCTGCCCCACCACCATCGCTGCGCCTCAAGCCGCCTCTGTTCTACCATCTCCCTCATCGCTGAGACGACTCTGTCCCACCATCACTGCTGCCTGAGAACGCCTCTGCCACCCCTCTGCTCTGTTCCACCATCACTGCTTCCTGAGAACGTTTCTGCCCCCATCGTGAGAGCGCCTCTGCCCCCCCCCCATCGCTGCCTGAAGACGCCTCTGTTTCGCCATCCCCAATCGCTGCCTGAAGACGCCTCTTTTCAACCATCCCCCCCACCACACCGCTGCCTGAAGACGCCTCTGTTTCACCATCCCCAATCGCTGCCTGAAGACGCCTCTTTTCAACCATCCCCCCCACCACCACCACACCGCTGCCTGAAGACGCCTCTGTTTCACCATCCCCAATCGCTGCCTGAAGACGCCTCTTTTCAACCATCCCCCCCCCCCCCAACACACCGCTGCCTGAAGACGCCTCTGTTTCACCATCCCCAATCGCTGCCTGAAGACGCCTCTGTTTCACCATCCCCAATCGCTGCCTGAAGACTCCTCTTTTCAACCATCCCCCCCCCCCCCCCACCACCACCACACCGCTGCCTGAAGACGCCTCTGTTTGCCATCCCCCATCGGTGCCTGAAGACGCCTTTTTTCCATTCCCCCACCACCACCACACCGCTGCCTGAACACGCTTCTGTTTCCCCATCCCCCATCGCTGCCTGAAGACGCCTCTTTTCCACCATCTCCCCTACCCCATCGCTGCCTGAAGACGCCTCTGTTTCACCATCCCCCCATCGCTGCCTGAAGACGCCTCTTTTCCACCAACACTGCTATCTGAGAGCGCCACTTCCCCCCTTCCATCGGTGCCTGCAGACGCCTCTGTCCGCCCCACCCCACCCCACGGCCCCCTACATCGTTTCCTGAAGACGCCTCTGACCTCTGTCCCATGAATGTAGAGAAATAGCCGACCGCCTGGGGTGCGGCTAGATGTCCGTGAAGTTGGCGACTTATTTAGCGACGACCTCCGATTTCTCCCAAAATGACATATGATCAATTCGATCACGAGCAATACGAATATGATGTTTGTTTTCTATAGTACGTGCCCTTCAAGGTCAAAATCAAGGTCAAAGGAAGTTACTGCTCCATTTTGATTTTTGTTTAACCAAAATGTAGCTCAGGAAAATTTGTAGCCGCACATCGAAAATCAAATTAATCGAGGTCCAACTTTAAGGTCAAATTTATTTATTTATTTATTTATTGAGTCAACAACCACAGGCACAGGGCCCACTTACGGTTGCAGTCATGCTGCTTCATGCAACAGGAAATTAAAACATTCACAAACTACATGAGTGCACATGGTACAATAAGAGAACACAACTATACTGCATAGAAAACACAGCAGCATAAAATAAATACATAAAAGGCGATTAAAATCGCCAGTGAAAGTAGGAACAAACGTGTAAATAAAGCGCTGATACAGGCAAAAACCTAAAAATAGACAAATACATCAAAGCGCCGGCAAAAGTAAATATAAACGTGTAGATATAGCGCTGGTACAGGCAAAAGACCTAAAATAAACAAGTGCAACTTAAAGCCAATGACCGATCACGGGACACAGCTCACAGCAGTGACCTTAACTCAAGTATGTGCCCTGAACATCAGCGAACTTCGTGATGTCAGACCTAAGGGTACGAGACGGCATAAATAAATCCGTCTGAGGGCTGCTGTGTGTGAGCGAGTTAAAGAGATGCGTTTAATCAAGGTTAAAGGACGGGACACTGAAAAGGTGGCAGAAGTTACTGCTCGATTTTGATTTTTTCTTACCAAAATGTAGCTCAGGAAAAGTTGTAGCCGCACATCGAAAATAAAATTAATCGAGGTTCAACTTCAAGGTCAAAATCAATGTCAAAGGACGGGGAACTGAAAAGGTGGCAGAAGTTACTGCTCGATTTGTTTTTTTTTAAACCTAAAATGTAGCTCAGGAAAAGTTGTAGCCGCACATCGAAAATCAAATTAATCGATCCATCCATCTGGTCCGTCGGCGCCAGCCATCGACGACCTCCACCACCAGCTGACGCATGTTCTGGCGCATGATTTACCATCCTACGCGCTCGGAGACCTAAACTTCGACATTCTTCATCCTGAGAAACCAGGTGTAATGTCATACGTGCAGCAGCTTAGCGATTTATCGCTAAGGCAGCTGATCACGGGGCCGACTCGTCCTGGGCCGAGCCCATCACTGATCGACCACCTGACAACAAACGACCAGACCTGACATCAGCCGCCCGAGTGACGCCGTGCAACATCAGCGACCACGATCTCATCACTGTGGCCATCACCGATGTCGAGACACGTCGCAGTCCCGACATCGTCACCGTGCGGTCCACGCGGCACTTCAACAAGGACGCCTTCTGCCTCGACCTCCTCCAAGCCGACTGGACACAGGTCTACGAAGCAGCTGACTCCATCAGCGACATGTGAAACAGCTTCCTCATAGTATGGGATCCCATCATCAACCAACACGTGCCAATGCGGACCATCAAAGTGAAGCACAGACCGTGTCCATGGCTTGATGACGACACAGTGCGAGAGGCCATGACAGCTTGGAACCATGCACGCGCTGACAAGGACCTCATCCCGTGCGATGCCACCGAGGAGTTTCAGGAAAGCCGGAACGCCGTGAAGGTGGCCATCAACCGCGCGTGCACTACTTACTACGAACCTACATATAGGTACTCCCGTCCGAAGACCTGGAAGAACATCAGGCAGTTCGTGGTCTCATCTCGGAAGGCGCAGCCGAGGACAACTAGTACAGCGCCGGCGGATCCTGAGTGGCCAGACCGACTGAATCGCTTCTTCTCGTCAGTCGGCTCCGACATGGCGCACGCACTGGCGGATAGCGACGCTGGAGAGTCGCTGTCGCCCCGCCCGCCCCGCCCCGTGTTTGTGACGGGTCGTTCACGCCGCGTCCCGCCACCCTACCAGAACTCTCGGCAGCGCTAAAGCGCAAGGGTGCGTCCCGCGCCTGTGGTCCTGACGGCATAACCGTCCAGATGCTGAGAACAACTTTTCCAGTGGTGGGCCCGCGCTTGCTGAGGCTCGTAAATTCCAGCATCATGAATTGTGACTTGCCCGACCAGTGGAAGGCAGCTACTGTTACCGCTCTCCATAAAAAGGGTGACACTACGGACCCCAATAACTACCGCCCGATTTCGGTTCTTCCCGTCGTGGCGAAGTTATGTGAGCGTGTGGTGTGTACCCAGTTCATGGCTTACTTGACGACCCATCATGTACTGTGCCCTCAGCAGTACGGCTTCCGGCCGGGACTGTCCACGGAGGCGGCCCTGCTCGACGCTGTCACTTACGCAACAGACAACATTGACAGAAGCATGATTACGTCACCCGTCACAGCTGACACGTCTAAGGCATTTGATAGCGTCGAGCACGGCCGTCTCCTGGACAGGTGGAATGGTATGGTGTCCAACGCGGATGGTTCACAGCCTGGCTGCATGGGCGTACCCAGACCGTGCGGGGTGGTTCGAGCTCGCTGGACGTGACTCATGGAGGTGGTCCAAGGGTCCATCTTAGGGCCTGTACTGTTTTTGCTCTTCACCAACGATTTGCCGCAGTACCTCCCATATAGGAGGATCGTGATGTATGCTGACGACGCCCAGTTCCTTGACACTGACTTTCCATCAAACGTCCATGCTCTAAAAACTTGTCTTGAAAGCTCTCTGTCATAGCTATGAAGTGGTTCACACTTCCGTCTAAAAATTCATCCGGCCAAAACGGAGATGATCCTCCTGAGATATCGCCGTCAAAACGTCACCTCCGACTTCTCTGTTAATTTCGGCAATGACGAAACCGCAAAGATAGAAGGAATTTCGCCGCAGTGGCACACAAATGTGATATTTTCGACTTTGGAATCACAAAATTATAACAGCTTGAGTGCAGTTGCTTACCAGTTTCAAATACGTTTCATGGATTTCCAGCCATGAGCCACATTATAAAAAAAGTCAAAATGTCGGGCCCTATGGGTTCGTTCGCGACAACAAAAAAACGATAGTCAACAAACATAGGGACATCGAGGATTTATCAGGACCCACGTATGTAATATGCGGCGCGAAGCAGCGCGTTTTTTGTCTCTTAAAGGGAGATAATGACCTTTTCCCACAAAAATGGAGTTAGCACCTGAAATCGATAGACGAGACCAAAATATATTGTAAATTCATCACATTTTGCATATAACAATTCCTACCGCGAGATATTTCAATTCATAGTTGATAAGCGCTCCACGCTTATAATCAGCAAGCACTCGGTAACGTATTCAGTAAATTAGCCTCCCTACGCATTGTTATTTATCATGAAGGTATGCAATATGTTTCCTGCATTCTATCTTTTGCGAATATGTGCCAAACTTTTATGAACAATCAACAATCATTTAAAAAAAGTGCATTGAAATCGGCAGTTTAGGTAGGCCCCCGATGGCAACCTATTTAGTGTCGGCGATTTGTTTATAAGTGCCAATTCAACAACGTTGAACAGATTGACACAAAAGCGCCAGATGTTGCGCTTTCCAATAGTGTAGGGAAAATACCAATCATAAATTTTCCCAAACTTCCAACTTTGAATTAGGGAATAATTGTATTTAATTCTTAAATTTAGATCACATCATTTTAATACCATAACGGTAGCCAAAGAAAGTGTTGCTAACAAAATCAAAAGGTCATTATCTCCCTTTAAAGGGAAATAATGACCTTTTTCCACAAAAATGGAGTTAGCACTTGAAATCGCCAGACGAGACCAAAATATATTGTAAATTCATCACATTTTGCATGAAAACTTTCCTACCGAAAGATATTTCAAGTTAAAGTTGATAAGCGTTCCACACTTTTAACGACCGGTACTTGCAAGTACTTTTGATCCTCATCAAACTGCGGGCTTTTCCCGTATTGTTTTTTTACGCAATGGAGTGGAAAATATATTTTGCGTTCTGCTTGTTGTGATTATATGCCCGGCGATCTTCTAAAACTAACAGCGATTGGAAAAAGTGGCAATAAAATCGGAAGCTCATCGATGCACATCAACGGCGGCATAGTTAGTGGTTGCGACCCTCAATTTTTGAAAATAAATTCATTTGTTTTCAACATTAGGAGTATTGTATAATTTGTCTGTGGCTGTATATAACACTATGCTTTATATTATCATGAAAAATAAAAATAAATCCCCCAAAAAAACTAACAAACAATAACACAAACTGGCAATTAAATCTGAAGCTCATCGATGCACATCGACGGCGACCTATTTAGCGTCGGCGATTTGTTTACAAAGCATTGTCATGCTTCTCGGCGCACTTAACCATTGTGGCGAGTTGTTGCTAGTAGCGCTTTCGTTCTCCATGGCAACCAGGCGTGAGCCAATGAAAAGCCAGAACGTCTTCCCTTTCTGGCTTTTGATTGGCTGACGCCTGGTTGCCATGGAGAACGAAAGCGCTACTAGCGTGTGTCCGAGCAGCGCTCAGTTTGATCGGAAATGTCACAGAGCCTCCAAAAATGCCGCAATCGATGTAAACAATGGTAGGGAAGGGCGAATTTGTCAATGACCTTCATGAAGTACACTAGGTACTTGTTTTGTATTTTTCCCAAACTTACAACTTCGAATTTGGGAATAATTTTATTTAATTCTTAAATTTAAATAAAATAATTTTAAAACCATAGCGGTAGCCTAAGAAATTGTTGCTAACAAAATCAAAAGGTCATTATTTCCCTTTAAAGGGATTATACGGATTTTCCCAGATTAATTGAGTTACATAATAAAACGTACTTATAAAGGTGGTAGAAGTCCCACGGTAGCCACATTTTTCTGGAAATGACCTCTTCTGCACGTAAGGACATTCCAAAGTGCGCGGTGATGCCACCACGTATTTTCTGCAGGACCGGCTGAAGCAGAGCCAGTCATCTCTTCTATGCTAATAAAAACACCTCACTTATGGCATATTTCCGGTAAAATAAGCAATATTTGAAAGAAAATAAACTTGTGTTGTTCCAACGACACCAGCAGTTACCTAGTTTTCCCATACAATTATATATTTTTCATGAATTTTCATGCCAAAAAATTAATACGCCACCACCAAATTCTCAACGCTAAAGGCCAGAGAAAAGAAGACCACAACACAAAACCTCAACGAACAGTGTGTAGTAATACAAAGTCCCGTCAGTTTTGAATTGCATAATAATTGTGTGATCCAGTGTAGGACTTGCAGATAATTCAAAACTCTAAAATTGATCTTAAGATAAAAGTGGTGGACAGTAGTGCCGATCAAGTACTCGTTATCTGATACTAGTCTCGAAAAACGCCCAAGTTTTAACGCTGATAATTGCTGAAATAATGGACTAAATGAGCATTGAGGTCCCTGTTATATGTCTTAAACATGTGTAAAGCTCATACAACTGCAAAAGAGTGCATTTACTTCCAGGACGGAAACCCGTATAATCCCTTTAATTTTGCACCATTTCGCATAAAATAGATGGGTTTTCAGCAATTTGATGGGACACCAGGGCATTGGTGCCCCGCCTCCTCCATCCCCCTGGATTCAAGGGGGCACGGTGCCCGGTGCCCCCCCCCCTGTTACACCGTCTATGGAAGCGGATCCCGACTCCCGAGGGCCTCAGGGCCTCTCGAGTCCGATACGTTGTTGCCTCTGGTATAAAGGCACGTTGGTGCCCCTTCATAGCCCAAGGGACGGGAGGCATGAAGGGGCATTCTTTTTTGCATAATTTAGCTATTATAGTTTAGCATCATTTCGCGAGAGAAAAAAAGTTGTCCAGCGACCAATGCTTGTGATTGCATGGCGGCACCAGGTAATTATTTCCCCGTCCTGGATTCAAGGAGGGACGGTGCCCCGGTGCCTCCCCTCGCCCCACAGTGCCGCCTACCGGCACGGTGGTGCCCCTGGTACACCGGCACCGTCGTGGCTCTGGTACGCCGGCGCGTGAGTGGCATTGGTACACCAGCACGGTGTACCAATGGTGGTGGCGCGATGGTGCCCCTAGTACACCGGCGCGGTGGTGCCCTTGGTGCAAATAACACTGAATAGTGTGCGCAGCGACGCATCATTTTTTTTTTTGCTTTACTTTTGATTTTTTGTCTTTATTTGGTAATTTTTGGCTTCATTTTTGCTTTATTTTTGTTTTATTTGGGGGGTTTTGGTGGTGCCCCGGGGCGGTGGAGCCCCTGGTGCCCCCGGCGCGGTGGTGCCCCTTCACGGCTCAGGGGGGGGGGGCATGACCCCCGTGCCCCCCGTGACCCCCCCCCCCCCCCAATGGATCCGCCACCGGCTCCCGCGGACTTGTACTGCAACAGTATGCTATAAACACATTGACATTGTTGACACTGAACATATTTCAGAATATCTGCACCGTGTTTGCATACAATTACATCACCCTCAAGGCGGCCGCACACTGCGCCATTCGGCGCGCGATATCACTGCGAAATGCCGCGGTGTTCAGCCGCGGAAAAAGCTCGTCCGGACCAGCTTTTGTTCGTCATTCCGTGGAGTCCGCGCGCCGAATGGCGCAGTGTGCGGCCGCCTTAATACCTAAACATAACACGAGAAGTTTAAATAATGGTGAGCAACATGATACAATGTGTTAGATAAACAAATATAACACGAACATGGGTGAATAATTTGCACCCAGTTCTTTATTTATTTTATATTCAACGATTGTTTTTCTATTTTACCTATTTATTTGACGTTTTCACATATTTTCTTCTAGAAATGGAAATGGGGCACCACAACAAATTTTCCGACGCTAGAGGCGCTGATGATGAACTGCTACCAAGCGGACCGGCGTCTGCGCGTCAGAGTATAGGGCGCATTGTTTACGGCGGAGTTTTGAAGGGGTTAGAGTGTTACAGATGTGTTCAAACTTAAAGGGAGTGTGCCTACTCACATCGCTTAGTTGGGGTTATTGACACTGGTCTATAGAACACAATTTTCTGAATTGAACCATTACTTCATTTCTCCAGATTCACCCTAGTTGCTGAGATATTCAAAGACTCCAGGAATTTGCTTGGGAGCAAAAAGTTATCGGGTAGACTCCAGATGGCTTCCCACTACCAAAAGCACTGCAACTATCGATTACACTGCTAGCATATCGTTATCACCGGCCAATAGCAATTCGAACAAACAGCTCGTGCGCGCTGATAGCAGCTGCCGAACAACAGAGCATGGGCGGCCATCATACTTGCATGCATCATGTTTGTCTTAGGTGCGTCGTTCACGTAACAATGTGTTACCTCTGATTACCTTCACCGTAGTGAGAATCGTTTTCTCGATATCGAAACGAAAAATAATCGAAAACAATATAAGTGAAAATTCAACTAAAGGGGCTCCAAATGTGAATTTCATTGTATCCAACCATCACAACACTAGCTACTTATCGAAGGAAAAATAATTTTGACAGTTCAAAACAGTAGGCACACTCCCTTTAAACGAAATGTCGGTGTCTATGAGTGTATTCGAACCCTGAAATCATTTCTAGCTGAGGTAAATCGTTTGACCTCGGGAGGTCAAAGAGTGCCCGCAAGGTTAAATATCGGGTACCGCATACCTTTTTCCCTAAAGTACTTATCGAAGTCGCTTCAACGGCTTAATATTCACACCAGCCGCACAACGTGCACGACGGTGCACAACGAGTGATCTGACCGCCCCTGGTCACCGGTTGACTTCATGTCACAACATAAGTTACCATTATGGCCTATGGGAGATACAGATACAGATAATGTATTCGGATCCCCCATTACATGGTTTTTATGGCATCCACGTCAGTGCATAATAGTACATGTATGTGAAGAACTATAGTATAAAATACGCACAATAAAACACAATGGCGGCAACGCTAAAATAGTGGCAGAATACACAAGACCGTCAATCTCGCTACAGATAGGCTACATGCAGCCTTTATCCAGCCTCTGGCGGCAGGCCGTTCCAGGCGCGCGCGGCTAGGTACAGGAAGCTGCGCCTGGACAAATTTACGGCCTTCTGTCCTGAATCGGCGCGATATAAGGCCATTTTTGACAATATAAAAATAAATTGTATTAAAAAATATAATCAAATCGTGTTGGGTAAAAAATTTCAAGGTGAACTATTGGGATTCGACTGCCATGGTGATGTCACGGCTACCAAACAACTAGCGCCCTTCCGATCCCAAAGTGATTTTGCACGCTGATCATGCCGGCTAGCAAAAGTCATGTACCATTGACGTCACGACCATCGACGAATCAGAGGCATAAGACCCTGTTTTTCCTTGTTATATAGCCTTGGACGAACTACTCCGCCCGGAGCCGTTCCCGCTAGGCGACACTAGCGCCGCAGCGGAGAGGGCACGAGTTAGCGCGGTAATGCTTTTGCAATGGCGGAAGGGCGATATTTGTCGGCCTGTAACTAAAAAATCGCGTGAGGTAGCGCATTGGAAAAGGTTTGAGGACGTAGACATTCATAATTAATAACATGGAATACAAATATTCAGCCTGAACGTTCCCGGTGATTATTGTCAAATATCGCCCCTCCGCCATAGTAAAAGCATTCCGCACTAACTCATGCCCTCTCCGCTGCGGCGCTAGTGTCGCTTCATCCGGGAACGGCTGCCGGGTGGCGGAAGCAAACTTAAAACGCGTCCGCCCATTGGCCGAAAGCCTCATCAGCCCTTTGACGTCACCGAACTAAATCGACCCATTAATCCATATGGAAAGTATTACAACACGTTGACATGTTGCCTACCCGAATGTCAACATAAGAAGTAAAGCATATGACGATCACGGGTGATGCGAATTCTGATTGAGTTAATCCATTTATAAAAGTTGTGGGTTCTTCTGTGGCGAAGATAGACTCTCTGCTTTAAACAGCTTACACAAGCAGTTTTTGGGCCAAAGTGACACTGGTTGGAGGTCAAGATGGGCGTGAAGAATAATGGCAAAAAGGGCAAGGCAAAAGCAGCCAAGGTGGAGCTAGTCTTCAATGAAGAAGATCGCAGGTATCAGCATCACTATATTAATTATTACCTAACACAAATCATTAACCTAGATAAATGTGCATGCACTCCTACCCACACCTAAATGTTGTGTGGTTGAAAGGAATGGGGTAACAACAACATGACGCATCCTAACACCAGACTTTTTGGTAATAGTTCAGTAATTTACCTCCCATTAATGGATTTCTTGAGGTCCCTAATAGAAGAAGAGAGTATTATTACAACAGACAGAAAAGTGTACCAGTAATACCAAAACTATGTCACCAAAAATGATACATAATCAAACCTGACCTAACCTTTACAGCAATTACAGTTGTAGGGACCCACATTTAGAACACTGCACTGCAGCCATATCGGGGGGCGGTGGGGACTGTCACCCTCCACAGACCTCTCCGAGACCATCTTGTAGACAGTCTTTTTTTATCTTATAACTCTTTTCAGTCTGTCGTAATATTACCGTCAGCTGACTACTCTTCTACTAGGGACCTCAAGAACACTATAAACTGGGGAGGTGAATTACCCAGTATGCAAAACATGGCAAGTTTCAACAAAATCTTGCCGGGGCAGGGTTGGCACCAACACATCAAAATTGGGGCAGCTTTTGAAAATTTTGGGGCAGCTTCTGACTTTTTTTGGCAGAAGTAACAGTTTATTGATTCACACCAGGTAAAACGTGATCATGAAGACAACCATCCCCCCCCGTCAACAGCATGTGGGGAAAAGTGAATTCACACTAGATAAAACGTGATTTTGAAGACGACTGACCCCCCGGTCAACAGTATTTGCTGACCGAGGAGCAAAATTTGATCCAGAAAATCCTGCCCCAAATGGGGAAGCTTACTGTCCGATTTGGGGCAGGATTTGGGCTGCCCCAAACATCTTGTTGATGTTCCTGCCACATTTTGCATACCAGTGAATTACTAAACTAATACTGACTTCATGCTATTAGAAATGCAGACAATACAGACTCACCAAATCGCCAATAACATGAAAAGTTTGGTGTTAGGATGTTTCTGGTGTTATGGTGGTTCACCCTACTTCATGTCAGTTTGTCTAGAATCATTGTCAAAGCACTTGAGATGTATCTGCTAAAAGCGATGTTACAACTGCTCAGTGAAATTCATCAAAAGCTGTACTGAAAACCATGAAAAAATGTTTTTTTTCCATTGCAAAAATTTCATTGTGGTATTGTCACAATAAGTCCTAGGCAGTCTTAATCAAAATTGTGCATCAGTGTTAAAAAATGAGGTGTTCTCAACCAACTTGTGAGATCTTTTAGGGCCTAGGGGACACTTCATTTGTATTTTCTAGTTTTGGCAATATCTGGAATTCAATTGATTTGTCTCAAGGTTTTGTAGTGTCAATTATTGCCTCAAAATAGGTTTGTTCAATGCTGAACAAGTGATATAGCTTGGTGTTATTGCTATCTCATTCACCTATACTTTTTGTGAATTGTGCTGCACGTTTTTCAGGGATTACCTTACTGGGTTTAAAAAGAGGAAACAGGAGAGGCGTGAAACTGCTGCCAAGAAGTTTGACAACCGATTCAAACAGGAGAAAAACCGCATCAGGCTTGAGGTCTGTCATATTATTGGGGCATATTGTACTGTAGTTAGGGTTAACTGCCCTAACTCCAGGCTTTCCTAGAACCTGATTATTTTAACTTTAAGGTTCAATTACTTGTGATCTGATACATGTCGGTTTTCGGCGATGTTTTCCGTTTCCGATAGATACAATTCGATTAGTCACCGCGACGTCATAAAGTAACGGCGGAATGATCTCATAATTTATTGGGGAATATAATAAGGCCTTGTTTGACTCTGTTTCATATCAGATCAAGAGTATTCGAACTTCAAGCAAGGGTAATCAAACTTCAATGTTGAAATCCTTCGACCTTTTGGAATGTTCAAAGTTAGCGTATTCTAATTCTGCTATGGCAATTTGCTTATTTCGCATAACCATGTTTTCCAAAGCAACCATCTAACATTTCATCATTTTGTACATTGTCAACCATCCGAGTGACTAACCTGCGGTAACCTCAGAAACGCGGTAAGCGGGCGTCGGACGGCCGCCCGACCGTGATGCCGGATAACATGCTGATCTCGGAGGAGGCGGAGCCTTCTGTGACGCACGAGCTGGAGGAGCACACAGTCAGCGTCACGACCATCTCCGACCTGGACCTCACCGCCGGCGGACTCTTTCTCGGCAAAAACAGGGTACGGACTTCTATCGACCCGGTGGACGTTGTCTAGGATAATCCATCTGCTGGTGATGGTTTGGGGCAGTGTAAAGAGGTTTTGGCTGCTGTCGATGCATTCTTTGTTTCGTCCCGCTCAGTTAGCATCGTACTGGGTGGGCCAATGCATTTCGTTTTCTTGGGCTCCACATTCCACGGTTACCAGTACCGTCACCCACTCCGTTATCAGTGGCAGGGCGAGTCATTATCAGTGGCAGGGCGAGTGTTGAGGCAGAAGTATATCTGACACGCCGGGGTGTTCCACTTACAGTTACCGGCGACATCCCCGGAAGAGGAACAGGAGGAGCAGCCAGACAAGACAAATGAGGATGATCAGGTGCTAGGCATGGAACTGAAGGCGACCCCCACGCCCAAGGCGGTCGAGCAGCCGATCTCCCAGCGCAAGCGACAAAACATTCTGCAGACCAAGGCCCGCCTGCAGGAGAAAAAGAACAAGAAGAAGAGCAAGAACCTGCAGAAACACAAGGCCAGGGTGAATAAGAAGCACATGAAGCTCAGTAATCAGCTCAAGAAACAGAGACAGAAAGGTTCGGCGTAGTGCTTGCGCATACCAATGACTGTGTTTTTTGTGTAAATACATCGACATTTTGTTGAACGCGAGCCGTTTTATTTTCAATATCCAACTATTTACGAAGCTTGTATATTCTGTTGGAATGCAAAATCACAAAGCGCGAAATCAGTTCATTGTATTTGACTTTGTACGAAGTGACTAGAAATGGTGCAAACCGGAAAGACGTAACTCGTACATAGTTGGGCACGATCCTACAGCAACGCTGGCTGCCAACAGCCCATGGACGGATGCTTTCCTCCTCCGTTCAACTGATCTTCAATCATGACATCAGTTGAGTTCATTCAATGGTGTTGGTTGTACTAAGTGACTAGAAATAGTGCAAACTGGAAAGACACAACTCGCACATATTTGCACGCAATGCTACAGCTACGCGACTGGCTGTCGACAGCAACGGGCGGAAGTTTTTCTCTTCTGTTCTCTGGCGGCGACACACATCTATCCATCGCCCCTAAACGCAGGCGTCTGTGAAGTTAGTGTTCTGCCACGTCACAAGTGCGTCACATATCGTCCTCGTCGGGGTGCTCGCTGGCTGCCGCCGACTCGCGCCGAGCACTACCCTTCTGCGGCGGCGAGGCAGAGGCGTTGAAGTAGTTTCGGAACGCGCCGTGCAGCATGGCCGCCCTCTGGAGCTCATCCTGTCTGGAAAGGAAAGGCATTGTTTAATGCAGGTATAGAACGAAAATCAATTAAATTTAGTCCCCCAGTCCAGCCTACAGACTTAATAGTTATAGAACCCATGGGTCGCCGATTGTTATGCATATTGACTGGTTAAAGGAAATAGTTCACCTTGGAATTTTTTTACCCAACACGATTTGATTAAATTTTTAATACAATTTATTTTTATATTGTCAAAAATGGCCTTATATCGCGCCGATTCAGGACAGAAGGCCGTAAACTTGTATTGTTTATCAAAACTATATGCATACTCTCTGAGTCAGAGTCCTGACGTCACGCGAATGTAAAAAATGGTTCAGCCAATCAGATTCGAAAGTAGTCGCGTAAAGATAGACTCGCATTGGAAATGTGCCAACCGACGGCCGGCGATTCGCTTGCTAGCACCAGCTGCAAGCTGATTGGCTGATGGTATAGCCTCTGCCTGGGCTAGAACCAGTACAACATTCTTTCGCCAGCACCGCATTCCTTCGCCAAAAACTCAAATATATTCGACTGGAGTCTTTTCAGTCAATAAAACTTGCAGATAGAGGTTTCCCAACACGGGCTACAAAACTGCTATCTCAGTTTAAAACTAATGTTGAAGGTGAACTATTTCCTTTAATGGTCTGGTCGCTTCCACTAGAGATGCAAAAATTTCTCCAAAAGACAGGAACCGGCACCGCTACCGTTCATAAATGAGTTGGCACCGGCATCAAGCCCGGCCACATGTGGCAGCACCCGCCAGGCCCGGCAGCCAGCAATATGCATGTCTACTTCATTATACATTAAACAATATTTTAACCCCCGAACTTGTGGCGAGCCCGGCATGAGACCGGCAAGCCTGAGTTCAGACAGTTTCAGGCCCGCCGTGTCTGAATTTGGGCCCGGCGCCGGCTCCGTTGTCCTGAAATTTGCATCCCTATTCCACACTAATAAACATTGAGCATCGTTTTTCAGGCTTAAAATATGAGAATAAAACGGTCAACGGGTCAAACCTAAACAATCAACATTTATCGCTCCAGTTCTGCTGCATTTCCGCGTCGTACGTACTTGTTTCTGAGAATTTCCGCTTCGCGTCGCTTGAGCTCGTCGCGGAGCTTCCGGACATCCTCCCGGCGTCGGCGTGTCTCCTTTTCCAGCTCCTCTTCACGTTGAGCCAGCTGATTGCGCGTCTGACGTCACAACACACACACACACACACACACACACACACATTGGTCAGTTGGCAGCATGGCCGTCCGGGGGCCGGGTGGTGTGAACCGGGACGCCGCTCGGTCAGCAGACTGTACAGGATTAGCCGAGAGATGGTCACGCAGCATGTTAGGTAGCTCCACAGCAGCCGCCGGTATCACACACAGTATCTCGCTCGAATATCTATCGCAATATTTACACCCGCCATCTAGCCGAAGCAGTAGCAACTGGACCGAATTATTCCCAGTCCGCCTCATACTCGGACTGACCTCTGTGAGCGCCATCTCCGTCTGCTGATGTCGGGGCTTCTCAGCCTCGATCGTGTCCAGTTCGGTTTGTAGGTCAGACCGGACCCTGGCCACAGCAGTCTGAACCTCCCGCTGCTTCAACTCCACCTCCTGACAAACATCACAGTCAGTCAACATCGGATGGACATTTTGGCGCGCTAGGCCAGTCTGAAGACGAAGATGAATCCTATAAATAATAGACGTGAACGAACCCCCCTTCCTGCTATCAAAAGTCGACAAGATCTTGATATAGTCGAGGCAGGAAAACAAATGTTTTAACTAATTTAACACTTTTTTTAAAACTAATTTAACACTTTAATCAAGTTTATCACCTCGCCAAGCATTTGTCTCCTGTTGTATGGCGCAGGAGAACTGATGACAACACAGCTTCTCATAGACATTCTACTTCCTTCCGTATTAGCTCGAGAGCGGCAATGTGATTCATGATATGATTGTTCAGCAGATTCGATTTGCATGCCGAGCTTCGGAGGCACATACGCGTACGTAGGATAGACGTGATCCTGATATGAAGCACCTTCTCTGTGGAGCCTATTGACGCCATACCTTAGTCAGACACTCGACCTCCGACTTGTGTTAGCGGTTATCCGACTTGTGTGAGCGGTAGGATACACCTGACCCTGATATGAAGTACCCTCTCTGTGGAGCCTACTGACGCCATACCTTAGTCAAACACTCGACCTCCGACTTGTGTGAGCGGTTATCCAGCTCCAGCTGTCGCAGTTTGTCCTGCAGCCGCTGATTGGTCGATACCAGCTCGTGTTTCTCCTGTCCGACCAACGAGACCTGGCCGTGGACGTGGTCGATCTGCGCCTGCAGTGCCTGGCACCGATCGTTCTGCAGACGAGCGGGGAATCACGCTGTTATCGGCGGCCCTCGGCGCAAACCCTCTTATTCCATGAACATTCGCCGGCATGGGACGATACATGTCCGCTGCTGGATGAAAGAGCCAATGTCTCCAGCTTGAACTCGCAAGTCCGGTGGGTAACGCTTTGTTCACCTCCTGCTGTTTGAGCCGCAGCCGCAGTGCAGTGAGCTCCTCCTGCCTCTCTCTGGACGCCGCGTACAGCCTCTGTGACGCCTCCTGCAGCTGAGCTTCCAGTGCGGCCCGCTGCTCGTCACCCAGCCGTAACTGATTCTGCCGGCAGAGGGAGGCGGATCATGTCACTGTGTACAGCCTCTGTGACGCCTCTTGCAGCCGAGCTTCCAGCGCGGCCCGCTGCTCGTCACCCAGCCGTAACTGATTCTGTAGAGATGACGGATTTTCAGAGACATGTTTTATTAGTCTCCAATGGTAATAATTTGAACTGGTCGTGTGCTATTCCGCTCACAAGGACATTCCTTTAAAACACTTTTCCGCCTCTAATGTAAAATGTACGGGTTCAGTGCAGAAACTGACAGACAAATGTGCACGACTGCAAAGCGTTTGACCAAATTTTATACCGAAGAGAATTATGAAACCTTCCTTTTTGATTCTGATACACGTCGAAATGTTACCGGATATATGTTGAATTCCACGACGTTTCTCACCAAGGACCAAGGGTGGACACTAGCGTCATTCACATATCAGGCCGACACATGGATAAGTGGAAAGAACACCGGCAGCTGGTACGCACGAACCTGCATGTTTTTACAGGTACTGGCCGCCTGCTCCTTGACCTGAGCCACCTCTGTTCGGCGGAGGTCATCGGCGGCCTCGGCCTCGGCCCGGCGCCGCTGCTCCTCCCGCTCCACCACGGCTGCAACGGGTCATAGCAGGTCACTATAGGTCATCAAGGGTCACCACAGGTCATATCAGGAACACTAGGTCATGGCAGGTATCACCAGGTAATGGCAGGTCTCACCAAGTCAACGCTGGCGATCTAAGGTCATGCCAGGTCACATTGGGTGACAGTGCGTAATGACAACTCACAAAACACCTGATTGTCATATCCTGAGCTTGCTTGCACAGAAATAAACTGACTCCAGCAAGCACTTCTCGGTTAAGGAATATGATATCGATCCAGCGCTGCTCCAACGCTTATACACCCAGCATTCCTATGTTTCTACTCGAACTCTGGACACACCGGCCACAGCACCGCAATGTTGCGACGGCAGCATTGCTGTGTGCCGGGCGCGTCGACTGACCTTGCATGTCCTCTCTGAGCGTGCTGACGGTGGCCTGCAGACGGTGGACCTCCTGGTCCAGCTGGTCGGCCCGGGAGCGCTGCTCCTGTCCCTTCCGCTCGGCCTCCTGGCGACCGCGCCGCTCCTCGGCCAGACGACGGTCCTCGTCAGCCGAGCGGGCCCCCTGCTCCTCTCGGCACCGCTCCAACGCCTGCCGAGGGAAGCGAGGGTCACGGTAGCAGACTGACGCGAGGAGACCGCTCCAACGCCTGCCGAGGGAAGGGAGGGTCACTGTAGCAGACTGACGCCAGGACACGGGGAGATCAGCAGGACACATGGTGATCAGCAGGACACGGGATGATCAACAGGACACAGGGTGATCAGCAGGACACAGGGTGATCAGCAGGACACAGGGTGATCAGCAGGACACAGGGTGATCAGCATGACACAGGGTGATCAGCAGGACACAGGGTGATCAGCAGGACACAGGGTGATCAGCAGGACACAGGGTGATCAGCAGGACACAGGGTGATCAGCAGGACACAGGGTGATCAGCAGGACACAGGGTGATCAGCAGGACACAGGGTGATCAGCAGGACACAGGGTGATCAGCAGGACATGGGGAGTCCCAGCAGGACATGGGAAGTCCAGTAGGACATGGGAAGTCCAGCAGGACACGGGGATTCCAGCGGGACACAGAGCTCAGCAAGACACAGAGAGCTCAGTGGATCACGAGGAACTCAGCAGGACACAGAGAGCTCAGTGGATCACGCGGAGACCAGCAGGACTCAGATAGCTCAGTGGATCACGCGGAGACCAGCAGGACTCAGAGAGCTCAGTGCATCACGCGGAGATCAGCAGGACATGGAGAGCTCAGTGGATCACGCGGAGATCAGCAGGACACATAGAGCTCAGCAGGACACAGAGAGCTCAGTGGATCACGCGGAGATCAGCAGGACACAGAGAGCTCAGTGCATCACGCGGAGATCAGCAGGACATGGAGAGCTCAGTGGATCACGCGGAGATCAGCAGGACACAGAGAGCTCAGTGGATCACGCGGAGATCAGCAGGACACAGAGAGCTCAGTGGATCACGCGGAGATCAACAGGACATGGAGAGCTCAGTGGATCACGCGGAGATCAGCAGGACACAGAGAGCTCAGCAGGACACAGAGAGCTCAGCAGGACACAGAGAGCTCAGCAGGACACAGAGAGCTCAGTGGATCACGCGGAGATCAGCAGGACACAGATAGCTCAGTGCATCACGCGGAGATTAGCAGGACATAGAGAGCTCAGTGGATCACACGGAGATCAGCAGGACACAGAGAGCTCAGCAGGACACATAGAGCTCAGCAGGACACAGAGAGCTCAGTGGATCACGCGGAGATCAGCAGGACACGAGAGAGCTCAGTGGATCACGCGGAGATCAGCAGAACACATAGAGCTCAGTGGATCACGCGGATATCAGCAGGACACAGAGAGCTCAGTGGATCACGCGGAGATCAGCAGGACACATAGAGCTCAGCAGGACACAGAGAGCTCATTGGATCACGCGGAGATCAGCAGGACAGAGAGCTCAGTGGATCACGCGGATATCAGCAGGACACAGAGAGCTCAGTGGATCACGCGGAGATCAGCAGGACAAATAGAGCTCAGCAGGACACAGAGAGTTCAGCAGGACACAGAGAGCTCAGCAGGACACAGAGAGCTCAGTGGATCACACAGAACTCAGCAGGACACAGGGTGACCAGCAGGACATGGGTGATCAGCAGGGCACAGGGTGACCAGCAGGACACAGAGAGCTCAGTGGATCACGGGGTGATCAGCAGGACAATTGACCTACCTGTTTGTGGTGCTGCAGTTGCTCGTCATTGGCCACCTTCTGAGCAGCCAGCTCGGCTCGAACGGTCAGCACCTGCGCCTGCAGCTCAGCTCTATCAGGATAAAGACGCACACACCAGATCAGAAATACACATTGTCGACTCAGCTCGGCTCGAACGGTCTGTACCTGCGCCTGCAGCTCAGCTCTATCAGGATAAAGACGCACACACCAGATCATCAGAAATACACATTGTCGACTCAGCTCGGCTCGAACGGTCTGTACCTGCGCCTGCAGCTCAGCTCTATCAGGATAAAGACGCACACACCAGATCAGAAATACACATTGTCGACTCAGCTCGGCTCGAACGGTCAGCACCTGCGCCTGCAGCTCAGCTCTATCAGGATAAAGACGCACGCACCAGATTATCAGAAATACACATTGTCGACTCAGCTCGGCTCGAACGGTCAGCACCTGCGCCTGCAGCTCAGCTCTATCAGGATAAAGACGCACACACCAGATCAGAAATACACATGGTCGACGAGTACAGGTAAAACGGAGATCACGGTACGACATGCATCACAAAGTGTATGTGGACATGTGGAGCATTAACGACATCTATATTTGATATCGACGAGCACAAGTGATGTTTAGTTTAGCACAAACCTCCAAAAAACCGTCAGTGTCCGGTCTGTTTTTCCTAAAACATTGTATCGGCTTAGCACTGCCCTGACTTTGACCCGTTCATTCTCACCAAAACGATCCTGCCATCAGTTGGCACTGTGTATCTGTTCCCGACCGTCACCGTATGGTATGGTGTCGCCTATCATCAGAGTACTGCGAGGAGCTCCGCCGGTGCCCGAGTTGCCTCCCTACGCCCCGTAACGTGCGGCGCAGTCTGCTTCTTACTTGTCCTGGTGTGCGGCGGCCAGAGCGGCCTCAGAGCTGGCCAGGGAAGCCTCTGTGGCGGATAGTTTGGAGGCGAGCCGCTCCGCCGTCGCCTTCCGCTCATCCAGAGCCTCCTGCAGCTGACCCAGCTGGAAGTTCATGTCACTGTAACACAGAGCGGCATATAACAGCAATACAGAACAGCAGGCTGTATATACCCGGAGAACATACATACTTGTTCATATTTCAATACCACACTAATGTCTGTCTATTGAGGTTTTAGGGCGCGAAGACTATATCGTCATGTTGAGCCCATCCATAATTATAATAAAACCAATACAATATAATATCACTCAACGCGTATCGTGCTCCATCGATGAAACCGAGTGGATACTTTGTTGCTCTCGAAAACGCACCTTGCAAGTGCAATTATCGGCGACCGGCAGGCATTGCAATAGAACCCAGCCAATCTCCCGGCATCTTCAGTCCAACACCTCACCGATCCAGACGTACCACAATACAGCAGCACGACGCAGGTGTGACACGACACCAAATGGCCGGCGGCTGGCTACTCACGCCTGTACACCGGAGAAGGAGGCCCGCTCCGTCCGCAGAGTTCTGACCACGCCCTGCACCTCTCTGCGTCCGGCCCGCTCACAGTCCTGGAAACACATCCACGGACAGATGGGTTGGCCATCAGCTGGCATGCCATACGGGTTTACGGCGAGATCTTTTAGCACCAATGTTCCCCTATAGCGTTAGTTACAATCAGGGGATTCGAGTTCTACAGTGCAATGACGATTTATAAAAATCATGTTCTAGCATACAATGAGTTTATTCAGTTCTAGCTCTTAACATTGATATTGGCATGCAGTAAATCATTGTAACTAAACCTAGTATCGCCCTAGGTTATTTTTCGTTAAAAATTATCGGTAGCAATTTGCAGCCAGCTATGGTCAGCTTCCTCCATTAAACTGCTGCATGCAGGCTACGGAGCAGCTGTTTGCACCCGCATATTCGGTCCTGTACCTGTATCTGGGCAGTCAGCAAAGAGCGCTCGGCCGTCTTCTGCTGCTCGGACTCCAGCACCTCCTGATTATTGCGGACCCGGCACGCTGCGGCAGGACGGAGATCAGTCAGACAGGCTGGCGATGTTTCTTTGAATCACCAAAGTAACACGTTACAATCAGCAAAGCAGTTGTGGCCGGGTCAAGCGCAAGAGTTTGATTCTCCAAACATCAAAGGTGTTTACTTTATAAGCGGAAATGCGTGCAGAGGACGAGAAAGACCTTATGAAACAGCCCATGTCTGACCTATAACGTTACAATCAGCAAAGCAGTCATGACCGGGGCAAGCGCAAGAGTTTGATTCTCCAAACATCAAAGGCGTTTACTTTCTAAGCGGAATTGCGTGCAGCGGACGAGAAAGAACTTATGAAACAGCCTATGTCTGACCTATAGTGTGGACAAGGTCGGGTGGCAGGGCGTTGCCGTCCACGGGACACGACACCAGTGACCTGTTGACCTGGAGGGCGTCAACCATAGCCCGGCCTCCCAGCACGCCGATCCCGTTCCAGCGGATATCTGCACCAAGCACACAGACAACCGTCACACGTTATCTCATTCAGCTGGTGCCAGCACACCAGACACATATAACTGTTAACCGTTATCTCATTCAGCTGGTGCCAGCACACCGGACACAGACAACTGTCAACCGTCATGGCAGATGCGATGGCGAGGAAGCTCAGTCACGGCAACCATTTAAATGCGTCAATCTGTGCAACTCCTAACAATGGTTTGAAATTGATCACTTGAGGTCGCAGGAATACGCTTCCAGGAAAAATAACACATGGCCGTTAATTAATAATCACTGTACTCGATATGTCGCCTTACGTCCCATTTGTCAGTACCTTGTAATGCTCGCAGATGACGGTAACATACCCAGATTCCTCAGGGTGCAGCATAAACTTACCCAGATTCCTCAGGGTGCAGCATAAACTTACCGAGATGCTTCAGGGTGCAGCATAAACTTACCCAGATGCCTCAGGGTGCAGCATAAACTTACCCAGATTCCTCAGGGTGCAGCATAAACTTACCCAGATTCCTCAGGGTGCAGCATAAACTTACCGAGATGCCTCAGGGTGCAGCATAAACTTACCCAGATTCCTCAGGGTGCAGCATAAACCTACCGAGATGCCTCAGGGTGCAGCATAAACTGACCGAGGTGCCTCAGAGTGCGGCATAAACTTACCGAGATTCCTCAGAGAGCGGCATAAACTGACCGAGGTGCCTCAGAGTGCGGCATAAACTTACCGAGATTCCTCAGAGAGCGGCATAAACTTACCGAGATTCCTCAGAGAGCGGCATAAACTTACCGAGATGCCTCAGAGAGCGGCATAAACTTACCGAGGTTCCTCAGAGAGCGGCATAAACATACCGAGGTTCCTCAGCGTGTGGCATAAACTTACCGAGGTGCCTCAGAGTCCGGTTGGCGGCCAGGGCGCGCGCCAGATGGGCGGCGCACTGGTGGTCCAGCTGATTGCTGCGCAGATCCAGTGACGTCAGAGACTTGTTACCACGCAGGGCGTCGGCGAACAGTCTGAACGACGCCAGACTCAGCCCTGCGACCGGAGGAAAACATATACGAAACAGGGTGTCGAACAGCGTCCCTCGTTCAATCCATTCATTCAGTCCAGTCATCCATTCATATATCCTGCAAATGCCGCAAAGCAGGACCCTGGTCTCCGCCATAACTCCACCAAACTTTCGATAATACTGAGCAAGGTCAACATGATGCTCGTGTTGACCTTGCTCAGCGACATATCATATGGATGATGAGATGATGACAGCCTTGTAATTTTGGTCATTTTTTGGACTTTTTGGGTCCAAAGAATTTTGCACTCTTCATTGTTTTCTGGAAATTTTCTCTCTTTTCACCTGATCTTTCTCACATTGTAGTTAAAATGCAGTTCAATTTTCCTCACAAGGATGTAAAATGTATTACAAATCAGGGATTTTTACTTTCCAAGTAAAATAATTGTAAAAAAATGACAATATTAATTTTCCTAACACGAAAATTGTACTCTCCACCTATGGATTTTTACTCTCCGGGACCAGGCCATGAAACGAAAAATTCAACACTGGATGATGATGATGATTTGGGTTTAAGAGCGCCGCAGCTACTAGGCTATGTGGCGCCCATACAGATCATATGGACATTCAAAATTAAAGTGTAATATGGTGTTTTGTTCGGCTAAAAAAACTCGGCACCAACTGGTGATATCCAGCGCAGACTATCGACGCACTTGTACAGTAACCATAGTCGGGAGTGTCTCGGCCGTACCCAGATTGTTCCACTCGAGCGTCAGCGACTGCACGTGTCTGTTCTTCCTGAGCAGGGTGGCCAGATGCTCGGTGCCCGGACCGCGCACGTTGTTACCCCTCAGCTCCAGCCGGGTTACCGACATGTTCAGACACATGCCCAGACACAACGCCTGCAGCAGAGACACAGAGAGTAGGCAATAACAGCTTGTAAGGGTTCGTCACACATGTGTGAGAGTAGGTATTATTATCTGTGGCACATAATTATCTGTGACACAGATATGTACACTGATTGCAAGTATTTACATCATAAATTGTAACTGTTAAGACTAAGAGTACTTGGGTAGGGTAGGTACGTACTACATAGAAAGGTTAGAACCATCTGAAAACAGATCAGGTGACTTTAAATCACAGTAGTTCAGGCTGACTGACCAAGTGACCTACCTTGACACTCTCCTCTGAGAGCAGGCAGTCATTGAGACACAGATGTACAATATCTGTTGATGTAGACAGCAGACTGCCCAGCACTGCACCCTGTTCAGAGGTTACATCTCCACTGGACAGATCCAGCTGCCCATCAGAACTGGGAGCAAACAGCAGGGAACAACAACAGGTCAAGGTGACAGTCATAAACACATTACTCTGTCTAATGTGATGAGTAAAACATTGTTATCTGATGTCCAGAAAAAGACATTGTCCAATGTATGTGTTTTGCAATGACTCACACTACGTCATTGCAAAACACATACATGACTTGACTCACATACATACATGACATGACTCACACACACAGATTGGAGATGATTGAAACAAAAATCTTACCCATCAATGGAGAAATGTCCAAGGATTGCTTTTCCTGGTTCAACATTGAACTCTTTACAAAGTGTCTTGAACTTCTCTTTCAAAGTCATGTCAGGGGGCATTCAGCGTGCCCACCAATTAACTTGCCAAACTATGAAAATGACAAATGCTCAACTTGCCAAACTGATTGTTGTGCCAACCGCATCGTCCACCTGTGTATAGTTGCATGACGTTCACATTTGCATGCACATTCGTTTACACCATAGATCACATTGAAAACTTGCACACAGATAGATATTGACAAGCTGAGTCCGAAATTCACAATACCTAAGAGGCACACTTAACCGTTTTTGAGTTATACATGTTTACCCCCCAACAAAAATGAAGAAAACAATTGACACCATAGATCACGCTCAAAACGTGTAAACAGGTAGAAATCAAGATGCTGATTTTGCAAATCCTAATATCTAAGAGGTACAACCAAGGCAATAGAAATGAGGTAGTTCCATCTCAGTGCGCATCTTTCTGCGCAGGTTGCCTTATGTCATAGGCGGTCCGCGGTACACCATTATATTTATTTTTACACCATTCACCATTCATTATATTGATGTAAGGTTTAAGCCCAGGCAACACTATGCATGATTTTCCTGCAAATCACATGCATGTTCTGCGGGTTTGCAGTATTTGCATGAAATGTGCTGACAGAGCAAGTTCAGCTGATAGTAAATGCATTAGGTGAGCTACACTGGCACATCACACAGATCCTGCATGGAACATCAAGGAAAAGCTGCAGACACGTCACACAGATCCTGCAATAAAGTTCAGAATTTTGTACTTGTTTTCTGTGATTGTGTCTTGTGATGTGTGGTTTCTATCATTTTGCTTAATTTTGCACATTGTAGTGCATAATAGACCTAAACTTGAATAATTTGTGCTGAGTATTGTGGCGGAAGATCAACGAAGAAGTGTCAGAGCAAGTTGTGAGTGTTGAAACTTGTGTTGAAGCTGGTAGATATTTATGCAGTGATTTATCCATTTAAAATGGATAAATCACTGCATCACTGTCTAAATCACTGGATAAATCAGTGTGAGAATAGTAGCGGAGTACCGGAGCCTGCTGCAGAGGTTGAAGGAGTCCAGGAAACCAGTCATTGTGACTGGCATCCTCCCTCGCTGTGGAGCCAGTGAGGAGTGGTACTCGAGAGCTCTGTCTGTCAACAGCTCAGTTCAGAACTTATGTTCAGCTATGGGGCTTAGTTATGTAGACTTATGGGATCAGTTCTATGAGTGGCGTAGGTACTATATGAAGGATGGGCTTCACTTATCGGATGAGGGGGCAAGGGCTGTGAGATGCCTACAGAAGTGTCATTCAGGGAAACTAGGTAGGAGGGGGGGGGGGGGGGGGGTTCAGGGACGCTAGTACTAGGGCATCAGGAAGTAAGCATTGGTAGAAGTTCATGTCAGAATAGGACAGTAGATCATAATTCCCTCAGAATTAGTAGAGTCAGCTCAAAGTATAAGATCACATGTGTGTTGCTGAATGCCCAAAGTATTAGGTCTAAATTTGATGAGTTTGAGTGTTATGTTGCCCTTGAAAAGCCTGATATCATTTGTGTAACCAAGACATGGGTTAGTGAGGGGTATAATAGGGATAGGCTACAGGATTTCGAGTTACAAGGGTATAACATGTTCTCATACTGCAGAGAATCACGGCAGGGGGGCAGAGTGTTTGTATATGTAAATAGCTTGTACTGCACTACCAGAGTTGATGATTCTAGTAAAGTAAAAGAAGTAGAATCAATCTGGCTTGACATTAAAATTGGTACAGGAAACAGAGGAAGGTTGAGGATAGGTGCATTTTACAGACCAGGGAATCTTCCAAGGAACTCCCGAGCTGAAACAGACCAAGATATTTGTGAGGAAATACGTAGGAACTTTCAGGCTGTGTCTTATTATGGGAGATTTTAACTTAAGAGGATACGAAAGTATAGCAGAGGAAACAAATGAGTGTAGGTTGTATAGGCAAATCTTTGAAGAGGAGCTTTTCATGCATCAGTTTGTAACAGAGCCAACCAGACATTGCTCCATTCTAGACCTTGTATTCTCAGACAACAGTGATCTAGTTAGTGACATAAGTATTTGTGCAGGTCTAGGAACCAGTGATCACAATATGGTTAAATTCAATATCTCATCAGAAATGAGGCCCAAAGATAACCTTATTATGGTTCCAAACTTCAGCCGGGCTGATTTTGATGGTATTAGAAATGACCTCGCACAGATAAAATGGAATGTTGAGTTGGCAGGTTTAGATGCATGTGAGGCCTGGAATGTTTTCAAAGCTAGATTAAGCCAAATTCAGAATCGGCATATACCCCTCAGGCACAAACGTAACAGAACCAAGGGCAAACCAGTTTGGCTTACCCCAGAAGTAAGGAGTGCTATACAAGCTAAAAGAAGTGCATTTGGCATTTTGAAGGGATCTTTACTAGATATAAATCAGAAGGCCTACCAGAATGCAAGAAATTCAGTTAAGAAAAAGGTCAGAGCAGCTAAAAGGGCAAAGGAACTTGATTTTGCTGGACATTGCAATGCAGATAGTAAGAAGTTCTTCAGTTTTTATAAGTTCAGTACAGTTTCCAAAAATATAGGTCCATTTAAGGTAGATGATGTGTTAGTTAGCAAGGACAGTGAAATGGTTGAAGTGCTTAATGATCAGTTTCAATCTGTCTACTATCGAGGACCAGAGTAGTATTGCAGCACTTCAGCCTGAGCTAGAGACAGAGACTATAGGAGAGCTAGGTGGCATAAGTAGTGAACTTGTTCTAGAATATCTAAAGAAAGTAAGGCCTAACAAGGCAGAAGGACCTGATGAAATCCATGCTAGACTTTTAAGAGAATCTGAAAGGGAGTTGTCAGTTCCATTAGCCATAATATTTTCTAAATCACTCGCAGATAGCAAAATTCCACTTGATTGGAAAAGAGCAAATGTTGTTCCTATTCATAAAAAGGGAGATAGAAGTAAAGAGGAAAACTATAGACCGGTTAGTCTGACCTCATTAGTCTGCAAGGTGCTTGAATCAATCATCAAAGATAAGATTGTTGAATTCTTGGAGCAAAATGAACTCATCAAGGATACACAGCATGGCTTTAGGAAGGGCCGTTCTTGTTTAACTAATCTTCTGGAGTTTTTGGATGTTGCAACAGATAGCTTTGATCAGGGTAAACAGCTAGATGCAGCTTTTCTTGATTTCAGTAAAGCATTTGACAAAGTCCCCCATACAAGACTGGGGTTGCAACTTAAAATTCATGGGATCAGGGGCAAGATTCTGGATTGGATAGAAACGTGGCTTTCAGGACGCCAGCAAAGGGTTATATTGAATGGGTGCCAATCACAATGGAAGGAGGTTCTCAGTGGGGTTCCACAGGGCTCAGTCCTGGGCCCATTGCTTTTTATAATATTTGTGAATGCAATTGAGAACAGTATAGACAGCAAAGTCTTGAAATTTGCAGACGATCTAAAAGTTGTCAGGATTATTAGAGGAAAACATGATCAGGATGTTTTTCAATCAGATCTGGACAAGCTAGTTGAGTGGTCTGAAGCATGGCAGATGAAATTCAATTTGAGTAAATGTAAGATTATGCACGCTGGACGGGTTAGCAGTAAACATAGGTATGAAATGGGTGGGCAGAAAATGGAGCAGATTGAAAAGGAAAGAGATTTAGGTGTTGTGGTAAACAATAGACTATCAGCGTCAGACCAGGTTGTAGAAGCTAGGAAAAAGGCACTTAGAATGCTAGGGGCCATTAACAGAAATGTTTCCTACAAGAGTGAAAAGGTAATAACAAAACTGTATTGTGCATACGTTAGACCACATTTGGAGTATTGTGTACAAGCCTGGTCTCCAACATATGAGAAAGATTGCTGGTTGTTAGAAAGAGTTCAAAAAAGGGCAACAAAAATGGTTAATTGTCTTGGTAGTTTACCTTATGAAGATAGATTAAAGAAATTGGGTATGTTTTCACTTAGATATAGAAGGCTAAGAGGAGATCTAATTGAAGTCTTCAAATTTGTAAATAGTCAGCATTCTGGATATTTAAAGGGTATGTTTGAGTTCAATAGGGAAAATCGAGGTAGAGGTCATCAGCATAAACTCATTATGAAACAAAGTAGGACTAGGCTATGACAGTCATTTTTCAGTAGAAGGGTTGTAGGACATTGGAATATGCTACCAGGGGATGTCGCTGATGCAGTGACACTTGCTTCCTTCAAAATTAGATTAGATAAATACTTTACAGAGAAGGGATTAGTTCATAAATACTTGTGGGATTAGCCTTCTTTTATGCAGGTAGAGTAAGGTGATTTGAAGGGACGAGACTGGTGGAGGGGGGGGGGGTGGGGTGGGGTGCAACCTCGGATGGGCCCAAGAGGCTCTTTGTTGCACTTTTCTTTTGTCTAAAAAATGCAGTGGTTTATCCATTTTCCTTGCGTGATTTGCATGATTGGCAGATCCCGGTCTTGTACGGCCTTGGATTCCGGACGTCACGCAATCCCGTAAACACACTGAAGACGTGCGGGATTCGCGGGACAATCACGCAACGCATAGTGTAGCCTGGGCTTTACATATACAATCAGTCAGTCATCGCAGCAGTGATAATCCTGCCACTTAAATTGGAATTAGCGCTGCGATCAAAGAACCTCACTAATGCGTCGCACCAAACAGTAAATACAAATCAAGGTAACTTAATAACTATATAAATGGGTACCGTCGCTCTCCAGCATATGCTCAAGGTAAATAGCAAGGCCCTATAAGATATAAGGTAAATAGAATGAATACTCTATTTACCTTGCATATGCTGTTTTGCTTATTAGTCACCATGGAAACGTAAGAAATTCGTGCGCCATAAATGTAAATATTAACCAAACGAAACATAAAATACTGCAATGTACGAAATCGTCTTCTTAAATCGCTGTCAAATCAAACAAGGAAAAGATACGTTTAATTACGATGTTAATTATTGTAATTGAAGGACTAGAACTCAAAACATATATTTAGCCGCTCAAAGCTACACTTACTCACGTAAAACGTTTTTAAACACCAGAAGAGGTGTGCCCAGGCGCGTCGCCGACGGGGGGGGGGGGGGGGGGTGCGACTTGCGAGTTGCGACCCCCAACTTTTGAAAACCTGGTGGTCGACCCACACACACACACACTTTTTATGACGGCCACCCCCCCCCCCCCCCCCTCCACCCACACACACACACTTTTTATGACGGAAGCTGATTCCAGTTATCATGTGTGTATTGACACATGACGTGTGTCGCTAACTCTTTGAGTTATCGGAATATATACGGTTGTGTTAAAGGAAATAGTTCACCTTGGACAATTTGTATCCACCACGATTTGATTATATTTTGTAATACAATTTCTTTTTATATTGTCAAAAATGGCCTTATATCGCGCCGATTCAAGACAGAAGGCCGTAAATTTGTATTGTTTATCAAAACTATATGCATACTCTCTGAGTCAGAGTCCTGACGTCACGCGAATGTAAACAATAGTTCAGCCAATCAGATTCGAAAGTAGTCGCGTAAGGATAGACTTGCATTGGAGATGTGCCAACCGACGGCCGGCGATTCGTTTGCTAGCACCAGCTGGAAGCTGATTGGCTGATGGTATAACCTCTGTCCGGGCTAGAACCAGTACAACATTCTTTCGCCAGCACCGCATTCCTTCGCCAAAAACTCAAATATATTCGGCTGAAGTCTTTTTAGTCAAGACAACTTGCAGATAGTGGTTTCCCAACATGGGCTACAAAACTGCTATCTCAGTTTAAAACTAATGTTGAAGGTGAACTATTTCCTTTAAATCAAGATGGGAATATGCAAAATACGACGTGGAAATGGGCTCAGTCAGTTACGGATGAAATTTCCTTCGTTTTCCCTTCGACACACCGCTGCTCCGAAAGGAAAACGAAGAAAATTTAATCCGTAACATGCAGGGACGTCGCCGACGAGGGAGAGGGTTGGGGGGACCGGACCCCCGCCCCCTCTGAGAAGGTGAGGTGATTGACCCCCCCCCCCCCACCATTTTTCTTTGCGGGGAAAGTTAACAATTTATCGTAAAAATTGATTTTGCAGCAGTCAAAATCCAGCTATCCACAATAAAACAATTTCAATTTCGCGTCGCTTCGCGGCATGACACAAGCTTCGCAATTGCTTATACAAATTTGGAAAATGTGAAAATGAATTCCACCAGGGTCCACCCCTTCATACAATATTAACTTTCAAGCGGGCTACATGTTTAGCTAGTTTGCCGAGTTCCGAAAAAGGCGACGCGAACGCAAAAACGGCATCGGCACCCGGAAGCTGCACTCTAGCGGTGCCCAACTTGCCGGACCGAAGAGCTAATAGTGGGTGCCAGGCCAGGACCATCTCCCCAAGCCATCCCCCCCCCCCCCCAGGCTCCTCCAGATCCACGGGACCATTTATGCGCTGAAAAGTCGTTCTAAAACGCCCCTTGCTGTTTTAAACCATTTGCACTGTTACCAGTTGATGTCCGTGAAGTTGGCGACTTATTTAGCGACTTACTTAGCGACTTATTTAGCGACCTATTTAGCGACTTATTTAACGACTTATTTAGCGACTTATTTAGCGACTTATTTAGCGACTTATTTAGCGACTTATTTAGCGACTTATTTAGCGACTTATTTAGCGACTTATTTAGCGACTTATTTAGCGACTTATTTAGCCACGACCTTCCATTTCTCCCAAAATGACATATATGATAAATTAGACCACAAGGAACACGAATCTGATGTTTATTTTTATATAGCACGTGTCCTTCAAGGTAAAAATCAAGGTCAACAGACGGGGAACTGAAAAAGTGCCAGAAGTTACCGCTCGTTTTTTTACCAAAATGTAGCGCAGGAAAATTTGCAGCCGCACATAGAAAATCAAACTAATCGAGGTTCAACTTCAAGGTCAAAATCAAGGTCAAAGGACGGGGAACTGAAAAAGTGGCAGAAGTTACCGCCTAATTTTTTTTTACCGAAATGTAGCGTAGAAAAGTTGTAGCCGCACATCGAAAATCGAATTAATCGAGGTCCAACTTCAAAGTCAAAACCAAGGTCAAGGGACGGGGGAACTAAACAAGTTACCGCTCGATTTTGATTTTTTAACAAAAATGTAGCACAGGAAAAGTTGTAGCCGCACAGGCACGTAGCCAGGATTTCGTCCAGGGGGGGGGGGGAGGGGGCGGCGCCTCGAAAGGGCCCCTTCCCGAGCGTTGAAAGGGCCCCTTCCCAAGCGTTGAAAGGCCCCCCCCAAAAAAAAAACGCATGAAAAGGCACGTTACAAGGCTGGAAAATGCAGTATGGCAGGTATGGCATGGGCTATACCAACGTTTAGGAGCCGAAGTTAGCAAACTGCCACATCAACTTTGGAACCAGCGACACGAATTTGGAATCAGCTATACCAACTTGGAATATTTTTTAAAGCTGAAGACCTGGAATTCTTAAACAAATTGCGCCGCGGAGCGGCGCGAAAATTTTGAGTATTATGCCCTGGGTTGCTTTCTCATCAATGCGTCGCATTGCGTATGGTGCGGAACTCTAAAATTGCTATATTGTGCGTTTAGAAGTGCAGGGAAAAAGTGCTAAAGTGAACTATTTTGCCCAATAATATAGGAAAGTAGCAACATAACACATAAATGCGCCGAGAAACTGACCGATTTTTTTCCTAACCGCATATAATTGAATTTGTAGTTAAATTGCGCCTGTACAACTGTATTCTTACTGTTGAAAGGCCCAAGGTCCCTTCAGATCGTCTAGGGGCCCCTCTGACCTTTTCTACGCCCTTCCGAACTGTTCAGGGACTCATCTGGGATCCGCGAAGCGAAAAGACATAATGTGGAGTGGGTGATATATATAATACAAAGAGGGCTTACTTTACAGGAAAAATGCGTAGTGTGCGTAGTGTGCGGCCGCCTTTAAAGGAAATAGTTCACCTTCAACATGGGTTTTGAACTGAAATAGCAGTTTTGTAGCCCGTGTTGAGAAATCCTTATCTGTAACTTGTATTGGCTGAAAAGACTCCCCAGCCGAAGATATTTGACTTTTTGGCGAAGGAATACGGCGCATATATGATGTACCGTACCGTCTGAAAGTGCCAGCACTGCCATGGAGCATGCGCAGACCAATAACGCACACCATAACATTAATAATTTACGACCTTCTGTCCTGAATTGGCGCGTTGTAGGACCATTTTTGAAAATAAAAAAAGAAACTGTATTAAAAAATATAATAAAATCGTGTTCTGAAAAATTTCCCGAAGGTGAACTATTTCCTTTAAGGCGGCCGCACACTACGCATTCGGCGCCCGATATCACTGCGAAATTCCGCCTCGGAAAATGGCGGCGATACCGCTGAATATCGTCCTTGTTCCGGCGGATTCGGCGCTGTCTGCTCGCGAGATTCCGCCCCGCCGACCTACAGCATGTCGCAACCTGTGCCTACAGCCTGTCCCAAGGTAAATTAATGATGGCCATTTTTCGACGAAGATGTAAGTTTAGAATCACGAAACTTTTAGATAATAAATTTCACAGCGGCAAGAGCATGCTGTGCAAAACTTGTACCTCTGTCTTGCATATATTCGCCACTGTTAGCCTGATCAATTTTGTTGTCCGCGGCTCCGCGGCGTTCAGTCGCGGAAAAGAGCTCGTTCGAATCAACTTTTTTTCCGCCGGTCCGCAGATGGCCGGCCAACGACATTCGTCCGTGATTTTTTTCCTTTAAAGGAAATAGTTCACCTTCAACATTAGTTTTAAACTGAGATAGCAGTTTTGTAGCCCGTGTTGGGAAACCCCTACCTGCAAGTTTTCTTGACTGAAAAGACTCTCCAGCCGAATATATTTAAGTTTTTGGCGAAGGAATGTTGTGCTGGTGAAAGAATGTTGTACTGGTTCTAGCCCGGGCAGAGGCTATACCATCAGCCAATCAGCTTGTAGCTGGTGCTAGCAAGCGAATCGCCGGCCGCCGGTTGGCACATCTCCAATGCGAGTCTATCTTTACGCGACTACTTTCGAATCTGACTGGCTTTCTGAATTTGATTGGCGAATCTGATCGAATCTGACCATTTTTTACATTCGCGTGACGTCAGGACTCTGACTCAGAGAGTATGCATATAGTTTTGATAAATAATAACAATTTACGGCCTTCTGTTCTGAATCGGCACGATATAAGGCCATTTTTGACAATATAAAAAGAAATTGCATTAAAAATATATTCAAATCGTGTTGGGTAAACAATTTCCAAGGTGAACTATTTCACATATCCATATCTGCACCACCGCCCGGGTTCAGGAACTGAGCGGCGGAAAATGTAGCTGTAGTCCGAACCAAAAATGTAATCATCTTTTCCAAATGCTTTTATGATATTGAAACCTGCAATATTTCCGAACAAAATATGGATTTATGTCTCCAAAACTGTGGGACACCCCCCCCCCCCCCAGCCTGACGACTGGGGGAGACGGTACCCCCTCTACGACGACGCCCTTGCCAATTGCTATAAAACGCATCATTTTGGCACAAAATGTGTCCAAATGACAGTGTGCCCAAGGCAAGTAAGGGTCAAATCGCTTGGTCCCTATGACGTCACGAACATCGCTGAGCCGGTTCTGTCCAATATCGGATCGGTTCTATATCGTATCTTCAATATCGGATCGGTTCATCGGATCGGTTCTATCCAATATCTGATTCCTTGAGGGTGGCGTTAGCCGGTTTGAGTTTGCTTACATCGGAATGGCTCAAAGCCGTGCAAGTAATGGCCAAGTACTACAAGTAATGGCCAAGGGAATGGCCAAGGCCACTATTTCAGCATACCGACATCTTAATTTGTACACCAAATCTACCAAACAAGATGAAATATCATTAGACTGTAACGAAAATTACGAAATTGTACAAAATCAAATTATTCCATCACACTTTATAATGCTGCCAGGTTTAAGCTTTCATCCCTTCCGGCCTGCATCAAAAGAATTAATTAAACCAAAACTAGGTAAATAATTCGGACTAAAATATTGCGCGAATAAGCTTTGTGCCTTATAAATGTTCACGCTGTCATCTTGAAACGGTCACTACTGACTTGACGCACGAACCGCAAGTGTCGGCACGTGCATATTGCTTTCTTCTTCCATCCACATCAACATCAAAAGCTTCCCTAAGGGACAACGAGAACGTTTATTTTACGACACACGTACACATGAATGCAGTCCACTTCCGCACGTACGGCAAGGCTGGAAGAGAGCTGTGCCGGCCGGCTGGAAGAGAGCTGTGCCGGCAGGGCTGGAAGAGAGCTGTGCCGGCCGGCTGGAAGAGAGCTGTGCCGGCAGGGCTGGAAGAGAGCTGTGCCGGCCGGCTGGAAGAGAGCTGTGCCGGCCGGCTGGAAGAGAGCTGTGCCGGCCGGCTGGAAGAGAGCTGTGCCGGCCGGCTGGAAGAGAGCTGTGCCGGCAGGGCTGGAAGAGAGCTGTGCCGGCCGGCTGGAAGAGAGCTGTGCCGGCCGGCTGGAAGAGAGCTGTGCCGGCCGGCTGGAAGAGAGCTGTGCCGGCCGGCTGGAAGAGAGCTGTGCCGGCAGGGCTGGAAGAGAGCTGTGCCGGCCGGCTGGAAGAGAGCTGTGCCGGCAGGGCTGGAAGAGAGCTGTGCCGGCCGGCTGTAAGAGAGCTGTGCCGGCCGTCGCAGGCGCAGCTTCATGTCCAGTGCCGCCGGTCCTGTCACCGGAGCTCCTGTTCTGTCAGCAGTCAGACGCGGCCGGCTGGCGCAGCTCATTCGCCATCGCCCGGCTGGCTCACCACCGGCTGAAAGCCGTTCTCGTCGGCCGTCCACGTCACCTCGTACGTCTTGCCGTCGGGCGCCTCGAACGAGTAGGAGCCGGACATGGCCACGCCGAAGTTCTCGCCGATCATCTTGTTCTCGCCGGTGGCGTCGGCCATGGTGCCGTCGTCCGCCTCCCAGGCGTAGCTGAAGTTGCCTTCGCCGTCCATAGAGCGCTCGTCCTTCAGGATCTTCACCTGGGCTGTGTCCTGCGGAGCCGGAGCCGCCGCCGCCAGCGCCACCAGCGTCACTGCCACCTGCCGGGAAAAGTGGTACGGCGTAACTGGTGTCACGACTTCTGCAAAAAGTTGTCACTTGTCAGGATGCTTCCGAGACGGAAACAAGAGAACGTTCCATAGAGTCATGGTGGAGAGAGTTGAACGAGCCAAACTAGCCGGGTGGGTAAGTGGGAAACACTGGAACTGAAATAGGAACAAAATAAAAGTATCGTAAAAGGTTCAAGTGTCGTATGAAGCGTTCTAGCGATATTACCATTCCAATATTTGCCCATAAATTTGCCGAATGGTTCCGGCATTGACTGGGGTCTCAGCAGAACACCATTGACTGAGGGGGGGGGGGGGGAGGGGAGGGAGGGGGGGGCGTTAAACGCCCCCTGGTTATCTTCCAAACCAATGATCGCAGCGAGACGCTTAAGACGGCATTCGAAAGCTCTCAATTAGACAAATATAAAGCATGCTCAAAAATGTAAAAGTGAGGTCAAATGTAAACATCGACGTATTTGAGTTTATGGGCAATAATTTCCATCCAAATCCTTTGATTACGACCATGATCACCGAAAGTGCTACCAAACTCCAAAGGTATGATACACATCCTGCATGAGCTAAAGTGAGATTGTTGGAAGATTGGTAAGGTCAAGGTCAGGTCACAAAAGGTCACTATGCGCACAATATCTACGAAAGTCATGCAGCACATGTTTAATTGGTTATTGTCCACGTATAATTCGATAGTGATGGTCATTTACCACCTGACTTCATTCACGTGAAGTTAATGTCAAGTGCAGGTCAAGTTCAGGTCACTGAAGGTCAGAATTTGAAATTGATCAATCTAAATAAAAAGGCATGTCTCTAGACCAGTTTTGCCTTGGAAATACAGCGCTGGGATTTATTTGTATGTATCTGGTCAATAAAGCCAACAAACGCAATTTCAAAATATGACGTCATGAGTTACCCAAACTTGAAATGCCATAAGTCAGTCAACAATGATTATATCATTTTGAGATTTGTTATGATAGTTGCTCATATGTGGTTCTCTGACATATATTCCGTTTTTTATATCTTTGAAAATTTTGATACTGTGGTCATTTTTCAAATACGTTTTTTAAAATTATTTTGGGGTAAAAAAAAAATCCGAGATAACAATGTTGTAGCCCTTCCCATTTGTTATCTTTTGACGTTTTTGGATTGCATGTTGCTGAAAATATGGCATTTGTACGGTCTGTTAAAGTTAAGCTGATTTTTGAGTAAAACTCGTGTGTAGTGATGTCGCTAAATTGGCTATAACTCTATTTTTTTCGACGAAATTTCTTTATTTGTGCACAGAAGACGTCAAATCGATGTAGAAGAAGTTACCCGAAGGTTCACGTTGATAGCGCTATTGATGTTTGAGCTATTGCGAAAGTTCATCACGAGGGGGGGGGGGGACGTCCCTCCCCCAGTCAATGGCGGGTTAAGTTATACTGATACGATATTTTACAAGTTTACATGAGAAGGATGCTCAGTAACAGAACAAAAAGTAACTGTTCAGTTCCACCCAAGATCGGCAATCATGACCATTGAATTTAAAGCCTCCGCCGACTGCATTTCGGGTCCAGCAAGGACACCATGCACAGTCCGCTGCCAGCATACTGGTAACGCGGTCACTATTCGAAGCAAACCAAAACTAGCACAAAAACCTGAGTACAAAAACCTGGCCAGTGGGTTTCACATCGGTAAGACGAGCCTGGTCGTAACTCACCAGAAGCCTCATCTCGCTGTGTGCGTGTGTTGTGAAGCCGCCGTCGTCTGCTTACTTCACGTGTGTCTGCCGTATCCGGACCTGGCGTCTTGCCTTTATAGCAGGTACCCGTTTTCTGCAGGCCGAGTTACGACCTGTTGGTTCCGCGCAGGGCGGCAGGCTGCGCACCGGGCGCTGATTTAGTGGCGGCGATTTGTTTACTGCTTGTGCGGGTTCAAGGTCAGGCTCTTCACCGCCCGCTGAGAGATGCCAGAGGTATGGAACGTAGTATCCAAACGCACAGCATCGAAGGAAACATATCAAAAGTTTGATGTCGAACACAAATATCTGGTGCGAAAACATCGGGTGCATAAAATATCGGGCGCAACGCCTTGTAAACGCAAAATGTCGAATCCACTGTGTCGGATCGCTTAAGATCAATACGCAGAGCAACAGTTCGCTTAATCATGTGGCAAAATATGGAGGGAAAAATGCCGACTGATAGGAAGGTGATGGTAAAATGTTAAATGCAAAACTATCATGCGGCGCAATGCCAAGCAAACAAGCTAATGTTACAATATTGTTTGGTAACAATCTAAAGAATAAATGCAAAAAAATGCAATAAGTAAAACTGGCGACAATAAAATGACCTTTCAAATGATGCCGTATCCGTAGGAACGCGATACAATGCGGTAGCATATATCACCTTCCTCGGACGTTGGCGCTTTCCCAGGACGTGGATAAGACATTTCCGATCCGATGGATAAGACCCCGTTCATCTCCGATCGCATACTCGTTTTAACTCTTTGTTATCGATATATCGCCAATCGATGTTACTTTCAATAGTTTTGTGGATGATTATTATTTCTATTATTTCTATTATTAGGTATTATATTTAATTATGTATCAATATTATAATTTATACATACGAATAACGTATACAAATGGGCATATATGTACAAATGGGCCGGGTTAGTCCAGTAGTCAACACTATGGACTTCAATGCGGAGGCCGCACCGACCGTGGATTCGATTCTACCGAGTCATCCGCGTTGGTGTCATGTCCGACCCAGTGCAGCCCTTGGGAAAGGCTTCGTAGACCCAATACCAGAGAGGGGAGGAGAAGGAGCGCCTCCTGTAATCAGTAGACTGTAATTAGTATTAGTAGTCCTGTAATCGTAGACCCAATACCAGAGAGGAGAGAAGAAGGAGCGCCTCCTGTAATTAGTAGACTGTAATTAGTATTAGTAGTCTTGTAATCGTAGACCCAATACCAGAGAGGGAGGAGAAGGAGCGCCTCCTGAAATTAGTAGAATGTAATTAGTATTAGTAGTCCTGTAATTAGTAGACTGTAATTAGTATTAGTAGTCCTGTAATCGTAGACCCAATACCAGAGAGGGGAGGAGAAGGAGCGCCTCCTGAAATTAGTAGAATGTAATTAGTATTAGTAGTCCTGTAATTAGTAGACTGTAATTAGTATTAGTAGTCCTGTAATCGTAGACCCAATACCAGAGAGGGGAGGAGAAGGAGCGCCTCCTGTAATTGGCTGAAAGATCCTTTGGAGGTGAGACGGAATACATTCAATGAAATAAATATAATAAAATACAACAAAATCAAATCAAATAAAAACATGGCATATTCCCAGGGTACACAATCCACCAGCGATCGATCGCCTCTGCCTCCACCATGGGTTCCTGGGCAGTGGGCACATCGCACCACCTATAACGCACAGGGCAAATTATGCATATGAAAGCGACCAATAGCCAAGTTCCACGGAAAATACCTAACGCACTGGCGGATCTAGGGTTCGAGAATGGGGGGGGGGGGGCTAAAATTTCGCTCCTCTTCATCAGCGAAAAGTTGTTGAACGGGGGGGGGGGGGGATGGGGTGGAGTCGGGTCGTCCGCGGCGAAAAGTCGTTGA
>JAXIVJ010001615.1:0-131929 GCA_036785665.1 Chirona hameri | reverse complement strand
TATATTACGTGACTTCCCCTCAAGCTAGCGCTCCATCTCATTGATATTCCTTCCTCAATCCATCTTTCAGTCACATTCCGAATTAGAGTACTAGGTAATTCACACAAGGCTATATTTACAGAAAATTGTGCACCGATAGTTCAAGTTAATTGTCTCGTGAATACAATATCATTCGTCTTATAGGCAGCAGTTCGAATAGAGTCAACAAAATTCAGCCAGTCACATCAGTCACATCAGTTCGAACAGTCAACCAGTCAAATAAATCCCATCGGCGACCACCACCAGCATTGGCACGAGCTCCATAATCGGTTGCATTTAAAGCACGAGAGTTATAAAAGACGCAAACATAAACGTCCAAACCATATCAGAGTTTTGATTTACGTTAGAAGTTATAACTA
The DNA here is from genome assembly GCA_036785665.1 of Chirona hameri. Taxonomy (NCBI): domain Eukaryota; kingdom Metazoa; phylum Arthropoda; class Thecostraca; order Balanomorpha; family Balanidae; genus Chirona; species Chirona hameri. The sequence continues at coordinate 131,531 of JAXIVJ010001615.1, read as the reverse complement.
GTCAGGCAATCAATATATGATAATTTTTCAACCATACACATACTCGCGTAGGCATAATTAAGAATATCGTGACTACATGACCAAACAAATGCCCAAATAGCAGGGGAGTTCAATGAGAGAAGAACAAAACGACGAAGAAGAAGAAAAAAACCGGCCGAAACACTGTGCAAATTAAATTTGTATGGTGTTCAGATGCACAACAAATTAACTGACCATGGATTATAAGGAGGGTATAAGGATTGTACAGACTTTCCGACCTTACTTGATGTGAAATGCGGCTACTTTCTCCAGTATGAAATTTATAGAACTAAACAACAGCAAATCTTGAAGGCTGACTTGTGATGGTCCTTGACGCGGCTTCTCTGAGACTAAGGCTCGCGGCGAGGAGCCGCGGCCCCAGCCTGCTTCCGTCCCTACTCACTGCCCCATCTTGTCTCCTCTGAGACTGAGGCTCGCGGCGAGGAGCCGCGGCCCCAGCCTGCTTCCGTCCCTGCTCACTGCCGAACTCTGTTCCTCTGAAACTTACTTGGACTGTTTGGAGGCCTGGGCGCACTATCGCAATTTGAAGATCGGTCCCGTCCTTGCTGCTCTGCTGTTCGATCTGCCGACCCTTCACCCCTCTTGCAGGCCCTTTTATCAACTTTTTGCTTGAAAAATAAGGTCAGTTGCCAGATTGGCGCCTTGCTGCCGTGATTTTTTCTCCACTCGGTTTTAATTTTCGATTCCCTTTTGCTGTCCTGTCATTGGTCCTTCTCACCCGGCTGCAACGGCCTGTGGATGCCTGCGGCGGCCGGAACTGCTGTCTACAGCGGCCCAGAGGCGGAGCTTGCTGCCGTGATCTGGGTCAGGATCCTGCGCAGAGGCTTCTGCCGAGCGCCGTAAGTGACCCGGGCCGCTGGCCGGCGCTCACGCTTAATGGCGCCGCGCAGCTGCTGTTATGGTGTCCTTTAATGGGCCTGGTGCCTTAATAGCGACACCCTGGCGGTACACAGGTCGGAACGAGGGTATTTGTTGCCTGCGTGGGGGGCTTCAGCCGGCGTCTCCACTGTTGAAGTGTTTGGTGTGCACACGGCCGCCGTTCCTTCCATGTTCAATTTTAAAATTACACATAGCTTTTGCTTTTAGAATGTTTCTATTCTTCTGCTTATCTCTATACTTTCTTCTTTTTCCCTCGGTTTCTTTTGGACAATTTAAAATGTATCTCGCTACATATACATATACGTGTACATATACGTGTACATATACGTATACATTTACGTATACATATACGTATACATATACATATACATATACGTATACATATACATATACATATACATATACATATGTATGTATGTATGTAATGACAGTAAAAACACTCTCCGATGCATAAAACGGCTATTCTGAGTGTCGGGTCATGGTTAAAAGGTACATTTACAAAGCAATTTGTAAAAAAGCAGAAGGTGGTGACTCAAGTAGGTTTTGTTGCACATGTGAAGACGTGCCGCGACGAGATAAACACATCGGTGTCAGTTTCACTTCTCTATCGTCATTATGTCGAGAGTTATTGACATAAAACTGTTGGTGACCTCGGATGACCTCTGCTGACCCTGTAGGAGTCACTGAACAAAAATGGAGCCTAGGTCATCAAGAATGTTCTATAATAACATGATCCAGAAGGAATTAGACTGCTATCTTGCGTCTCCTTAGAATAGGAAGCATTTTAATATTTCCCCTAAGACTTATAATGGGGAGGTCACGAAATTAAACCCAAGGTTCTTTAATAGATTAAACCTACCTTAGGTCGCTGATATTACAAATCCACGATAAACGAATTGTAGATATATATGCGACCTTATGAAATCCTGCAAGTCTGAAACCGATCATCCCAAGACTGTGACTGGTACGACCACAAGTTTTTTTTGGGAGGTGGCGTCACGTGAGCTGGTCTGGTGACATGACCTAAGATGACCCGAGGATTTTTTTTAACATGATGTGGACAATTGATGCACAAACAGCTGTGCCAAAAATAGCGGCGCTGCGCTTCGCCGTTTTTCCGCTATCCGCAAAAAAACCTGTGGGGGTGTCTACCCCCGGCACGGCGCTGGTTAAAATGTATGGGATGATGTGAGCACTGAGCATGCATGCTTTTGGTGTGAAGACGCAAATGGTGTTAGGGTATTCATGTGAAGTAAAAAAATGTCTCCAGCTGTGTTGGGGTCATTTTTGTATGCGTCACTTTTGGTCGGGCCACTCAAAGCACTTTTACCACCCCTGCATTTACTGGCAATGTTGGTGGTGTAATATTCATAATTGGGGTTGTAATTTAAATAACCCCGATAAAAAGTAAGTTGTATATCACCCCGAAAGTATTTAAAGTTACACCCATGCATGTTTGCATAGCTGCATAGTAGAGCCCTTCATGGGACACTTTTCACCCACCATCCCGTTCCAGCCCCCATCCCATCCCGCCCCAGCCCCCATCCCATCCCGTTCCAGCCCCCATCCCATCCCGTTCCAGCCCCCATCCCGTCCCGTTCCAGCCCCCATCCCGTCCCGTTCCAGCCCCCATCCCGTCCCGTTCCAGCCCCCATCCCATCCCGTCAAGTCCCCATCCCATCCCGTCCCAGCCCCCATCCCGTCCCGTTCCAGCCCCCATCCCATCCCGTTCCAGCCCCATCCCATCCCGTTCCAGCCCCCCAGCCCCCATCCCGTCCCGTTCCAGCCCCCATCCCATCCCGTTCCAGCCCCCATCCCGTCCCGTTCCAGCCCCCATCCCGTCCCGTTCCAGCCCCCATCCCATCCCGTTCCAGCCCATTCAGCCAGGGACTCGTCTAACATGTTAAGTGCCCCCCCCCCCCGCCCCCCACTCACGAATCCAGCCCCCAGTCAAGCTGGAAATCGACCAAGGGGAGGGCGGCTAGCGCCACCGTAGGGACTCGTCTAACATGTTAAAGGAAATAGTTCACCTTCAACATGGGGTTTTGAACTGAAATAGCAGTTTTGTAGCCCGTGTTGAGAAATCCTTATCTGCAACTTTTCTTGGCTGAAAAGACTCTCCAGCCGAAGATATTTGACTTTTTGACGAAGGAATGCGGCGCATATATGATGTACCGTACCGTCTGAAAGTGCCAGCACTGCCAGGGAGCATGCGCAGACCAATAACGCACACCATCAAATTAATAATTTACGACCTTCTGTCCTGAATTGGCGCGATGTAGGACCATTTTTGAAAAGAAAAAAAGAAACTGTATTACAAAATATAATACAATCGTGTTCTGAAAATGTTCCGAAGGTGAACTATTTCCTTTAAAAGAAATAGTTCACCTTCGGAACATTTTTCAGAACACGATTTTATCATATTTTTTAATACAGTTTTTTTTTCTTTCAAAAATGGTCCTACATCGCGCCAATTCAAGACAGAAGGTTGTAAATTATTAATTTTATGGTGTGCGTTATTGGTCTGCGCATGCTCCCTGACAGTGCTGGCACTTTCAGACGGTACGGTACATCATATATGCGCCACATTCCTTCGTCAAAAAGTCAAATACCTTCGGCTGGAGAGTCTTTTCAGCCAAGAAAAGTTGCAGATAAGGACTTCTCAACACGGGCTACACAACTGCTATTTCAGTTCAAAACCCCATGTTGAAGGTGAACTATTTCCTTAAAGGAAATAAATAAATAGTTCACCTTCGGAAAATTTTCAGAACACGATTTTATTATATTTTTAATACAGTTTCTTTTTTCTTTAAAAAAATAGTCCTACATCGCGCCAATTCAGGACAGAAGGTCGTAAATTATTAATGTTATGGTGTGCGTTATTGGTCTGCGCATGCTCAGACCAGTCCTGGCACTCTCAGACGGTACGGTATATCATATATGCGCCGCATTCCTTCAAAAAAGTCGCCTCGGACTCCGATCCTGACCTGCATGCGCCTCCTTCTTCGCCTCCACCGCCTCAGCAGTAGAAGCAGCAGTAGCACAGCGTAGCCCCCCCCCCCCCCCCCCCCCCCCCCAGTCTCTGCGCCGCTCTTTCTAGAGCCGCGCAGCGGACTTGATCACTGCCCCCGCTCCCTTCCCCGGTCCCTGTGCCGCTCTGTTCAGAGCCGAGCACAGCCTCATAGAATTTTCGCCTTCTAGTCTTCTCGCCTTCTTCACTCGTCTTTCAGCCTATCTTCGTCTCATCGCCCGGTCTCCGCGCCGCTCTGTTTAGAGCCGCACAGCTGTTGTCGACTCTTCGCCTCATCTCTCCAAATCGTCTTCTCGTCGTCTTCTGGTCTCGTCCTTCAATTTTATGCCAGCTTTAAACTTTCGGTAACGATCAGGGTATAGCACTGCAGCCCCTCTCCCACCCTCGTGTGGTGTATGGAACAGGTTTACGCCCTTCAACCACGATCATCGATCGCCCATAAGGTTCACTTTGCCGCCCTTAAGGTCACACTTTAATTCACTACTACAACACACTCCCTTAAGGTCACACTTTAATCTACCACAACACACTTCCTACATCTAAACACTTAGCTCGCCTTCAGCTCTTGATTAAAACTTAACCTTACATCAACTAAACTTAAACCTAAATTGAACTTAACCTCTCCTAAGATGGCCATGGCCGCCCGCCCGCCTCCCGGGCCTCCCCCTCTCTCTCCTCATCCAACCCCGACCTCTCCCAAGGACACCCGCCCCGGGGCCCGGCTTCCCCAGGACAACACCCCCCCCCCCCCGGAAGGCCCGGCCTTCTTGCTCATAAGAAGGACCGACGGGCAGTCCATGTCGGGTGCGAACCCGTTTGCCATCCGCAGATTCTTCATCCAGCTCTGTGGGGACGTCGGTGACGTCACCATCCTTCGATCGGGAGCCATGCTAGTGCAGACCCTGTCTGCACAGCAGAACGTGGAAATACTCCATCTTTCCGCGTTCATGGGCAAGGCATGCGCAGCCAACGTCGCTGACCGCATGAACTCGATCGAGGGTCTAATATACTGCCCTGACATTGCCAGGTGCAGTGAGGAGTCTCTCCTGACGGAACTGGCCCCACAAGGGGTGACAGAGGTCCAGCGCCTGAGAAGCAAGGACCCGATGAACCCAAACCCAGTCATCCGGCTCAGGTTCAGGGGACAGGACCTTCCAGACCGAGTATACTGCGGCTATTTGAAGGTCGTGGTCCGGAAGTGGGTCCCCGGCCCGCGTCAATGCAATAAGTGCTGGCGCTTCGGCCATTCTAGGTCCAACTGCCGGGAACGCAGCCCTGTCTGCGGCGGCTGCGCTGGGTCGCACCGGACCGAAGAATGCTCGGGAGAAAACCGCCGCTGCAGCACCTGCGACGGCCCCCACCCAGCGTGGGACCGCAAGTGCCCGGCCTGGGGAGCCGCCAAGGAGGACGCCCGAGCCCGACAGGCGGAGGCCCCCTTCCTCCCCGCCCAAGCCCCCAGTCAGTGGCCGCCCCTGCCGAGCCACACCCCACCAGGACACAGTCCCGATATGGAGGTGCGTCCGTCACGCCCTCCTCTCCCCCCCCCCCCCCCCCCCCCCACCTGGCCCGCAGCACCCTGCGGTGCACGCCCTCCCAGCTGACCCGCCGGAGACAGCAGGACCGCCATCGCCGACGGAACTTCTCTCCCACTCCACATACTCAGACGACAGTGAGTCTGTGTCGTCCGAACCGGCTCTCCGAGCTGACCCCTCTCCGCCGGAGCAGTCTGAGCCTCCCTCTCCCGACACAGGGTCCACCTCGGACGTGTCCCTTATCCGCGCCGTGAACCGCCGCGACAGCCGGTCACCCTCCATCTCCATCTCCATCCAATCCTTCCGTACATACTCCCCGGCTCAGAGTGCCTCTCGGCCCTCCCGCTCCCGTTCTAGCTCCCTGCCCTCCCGCTCTCCCTCCCCTCCCTCCCAGTCCAGCCAGGATCTCCCGGTAACCGATCACACTCGCTCTCCCTCTCCGTCCCCCTCGGAAGGGCGGCTCACCCGAGCATCAGTCAGGCGCGGTCTGGATGGTTTTCCTAAATGAACTCAAACCAAGCTGAATTTTTACTTCAATGGAACACTCGATCATTAATATCCCATTGGGGAGAATTAAAAAACTATATGTTACATAACAAACCGTTGATAGCTGCCGTCCAAGAAACGCATTTCATTGATACCGATTCTCATAATTATAACTTTAACATCAGAGACTATTGCTTATATACACATAACATAAATGAACAGCCGCGCCAGGGCGGTTCAGCCTTATATGTGTCAAATAAACTTCTACATCATCAAATAAATATCCGCGCCACACTTAATGTGGTCGGTATTAAAGTAAAAATAGCACACCTTGATCTAACTATATTATCTATCTACCTCCCTCCAACTCACAATATACCCCCCGACCTTATCTCTGAACTATTCTCCCAAATCCCCTCCCCGTGTTTACTATTAGGTGACTATAATGCCCACAACAGAGCGTGGGGCTGTAACAACAACAACACACGAGGCATACAACTCTTAAACTAAATGGATGAACATGATTTAATACACATAAATAATCTTATTCCCACTCACACACAAGTCCACAATGGCGAGGTCACTCACTCCGTCATTGACCTCGCCATCACTAACCCACACATCGCGACCTTATTCACCCAATGTGTAGCAGATGACACCTTGTTTAGTGACCACTATCCCATTCATTATCTACTAGAAGTCCCTTCTGGACAACTAAATTTTAACTTCGTCCCCAGATGGAATTTCCGCAAGGCGGATTGAACATCTTTCCAAACACATATAGACGAATCTATTTCATCTAACCCTCCCCCTGACATTAACACTTTTCTAAACACCATTTTAACATCAGCGCATCAAAATATCCCCCATACCCACCCTCCCACGGGACATCGAAATACCCCTTGGTGGAATTCTGAGTGCCAACGAGCAGTGGCCCTCCGGCGCCGGGCGATGCGAGCGTTTAAACGATGCATCTGCCGAGCACACGAGGAACAGGCACGGAGAGCCCGCTCTGAAGCGAAAAACATTATACTAAAAGCAAAAACAGAAGGTTGGGAAACATTCTCAAATAACTTTAACCGTTTTACATCATTATCAAAAATATGGTCACTTATTAAATGTTTCTCCAATAAACGCTCCACACATTACAAAATACCTCACCTACGAATCAATAACATACACTACATTGTACCTTTAGAAGTAGCAACACAATTCGCGGAACACTACTCCAACACCTCTTCAGCACAACAATACTCCCCACAACTCACCACAACACTCGACAACACACTGTCCTCCCTCTCATTTAACTCAAACAACACAGAGCGATACAACACTCCTTTCACATCTCATGAGCTTTCGTTAGCCATTAGCAAATCCGGGAACACTTCAGTAGGGCCAGATCATATCGCATACCCATTTTTCAAAAACCTTACTGAATCTGGTCTCACAACACTATCGGCCTTAAATCAACTTTGGGAAAATAATTCGTATCCTTCTAGCTGGCGCTCCAGTACTCTAATACCTATTCTAAAACCTCGAAAACTCCCTCTGATCCTTCTAGCTACCGTCCTATTTCCCTTACCAGCTGTGCCTCAAAACTCATGGAACGAATGATTAATGTTCGAATCAGAACATACCTCGAATCAAACCAGCTACTCTCACCATATCAAAACGGATTTCGGCCAGGCCGTTCGACAGCCGACAGCCTTGCTCAGTTAATTGACCAGATCCAGAGAGGCTTTCAAACGAAATCAGTTACGATAGCATTATTTCTCGACCTTAAAGCAGCATTTGACAAAGTAAATAAAACAGCTCTCTTAATTAAACTCCATAACATAGGTATTCGTGGCAGACTAGCCAGTTTCACACAGGAATTTATCAAAGACAGAACCTTTAAAGTACGCTGCGGCAATACATACTCAGCAACATTCAATCAAGACCATGGCCTGCCCCAGGGCAGCGTCCTCTCACCAACGCTCTTTTTAATCATGATAAATGACTTATTTGATAACATTAATAACATATCTTCTCAATTTAAACACTCACTGTATGCAGATGATATAGCAATCTGGTTTACGCACGAGTGTCGATCGTGCTCATGCTTTCATACAACTAGCATTACAATACATACATGAATGGGGCGAAAAATGGGGCTTGCTAATTTCGCCCTCCAAATCAGTAGCACTTGTTTTCTCTAATCAACATAGATATATACTTCCCAGGTTTCCTCTCCTTATAAACGGAGACATAATCAAATATGTTAAAGAACATAAATACCTTGGTATCACACTTAACCACAACCTTAAATTTAATCAACATTTTGAAGATGTCAAACAACGCTGTGTAAGGCGATTGAACATAATAAAATGTGTTGCAGGCAAAGATTGGGGCGCAGACAGACGGACCCTTCTTCGCCTCTACACTTCCTTAATTCGCCCAATCTTGGACTACAACGGTTTCTTATTTGACAATATAGCCTCTCCAAAAATTGAAACTCTACAAACCATCCAGAACGCAGCCTTACGTATAGCAACAGGCGCTTTACTTACAACAAATATACATAACCTACATATAGAAACAAATATACCTCTGCTTTCCCACCGTCGTAAATATCAATTGCTTCGTTTTTACGCCAAATCATCTACCCGGCCAAACAGCCCTACCTACCAAACATTAATAAATACTCATACTAATATAAATCTCACCGCCGCTCAGCTTAAGCACCCTACGCTAAGTACCTTAGTTGTACGGGCAAAGGCGATTTTTAAAACACAAACATTCACTATCATCCCAGCGCCCGCCTTCAGGGCGTTCTGGCTTGATCCTACCCAAAAAATACACTTCCTATTAAAAAAAACCAAGAAACTAGTAACGACGGCAGAAACTCATAGTCTGTTTTATGAGTTTATAAGCACACATAATAACTATACATATATCTATACCGATGGCTCCTTAAGCGAAGGCCGAACAGGAGTGGGCCTGACTTCGGCAAATTTCAACAAGTCTAATCGTCACTCCGACTTTCATTCAATCTTTACCGCGGAACTTCAGGGAATTTTATCAGCCATATATCAGATCAAAGGTCGCAATATCCAAACAGCAATGATTTGCACTGGTTCCTCCTCTTCTTTATTTGCAATTTCTTCATTACACAACTCGTCCCATCCCCTGGCGCACAAAATTCGATCCCTTCTCAACCGTCTCCAGCATTCCAGTCAAGTTGAGTTCCTTTGGGTACCAGGCCACGCTGGTATCAAAGGTAATGAGACCGCTGACACTAGCCAAAAACAGCCTTCTTCTTCCACAACGAAATCATCTTCCTTGCCCACTCTCTGACATTTACCAGCACATACATTCGTGCTATCGTAAATTAATACAAAGAGAGTGGGAAGCACTTCCACATTTCCATCTATACCCTATCAAGCCCATTGTAAAACATACTATTTCCAGCGAACAAAATAACAGGCAAAAAGAAAAAGTTCTAGCGAGACTACGGCTGGGACACACATTAATAACACATTATCACATCATGGACAGAGTACCGCCGCCGGTATGTCATAAATGCAACAATACAATTTACAGCATAAAACACATGCTCATCGATTGTCCGCATCTTCAGCAGCACCGCGACAAAATGGCACAATACATTCAAAACAACAAACTTACATTAAACTTAGAAACGCTCCTCGGAGACGAACATTTGGATCTGATTGACCTTCTCTTCGATTTTCTTAGGAGAACTCAATTAATTAATCAGATTTAACAGGGGTTTTTCGCCCAGCGCAATTTTGGCAACATGCGCAGGGTTTTCCCCTTAGCATAGGCGCTGGTTTTGATTATTTAGGAATTTTTCCAGCTTAAAAACACAACACAACAAGGTAATGCCAGGGAACCAGAGCCAAGGAGACTTGCATCATTGCGTAAGCCTCCTGTTGCGGCAATGACGGCGACCTGGCTCCATAATACACACACTTGCATAACAAGGTCGCACCAGGGAGCCGGAGCCAAGGAGACGCTAGTCTCCTGCAGCGGCAATGAAGACTCCCTGGCTCCAAATGTCCAAATGTATGTATGTATGTAAATATATGTAAATATACGGTGTTTATATTTTCTTAGAACGAAAAACTTAACGTAATGTAGGCCCTTCTCCCTTAGCATTGCACCGGTAGCATAAACCGGAAACGTAAATTTTGCTCCCTGGCCCTAAATTGCCAGAAGTTACTTTCCCCACCCCGGAAAATGGCTCTAGGCCGCTACGGGAAGAAAAGAAAAGAAAAAACTCTTTCCTTCGCCAAAAAGTCAAATATCTTCGGCTGGAGAGTCTTTTCAGCCAAGAAAAGTTGCAGATAAGGATTTCTCAACACGGGCTACAAAACTGCTATTTCAGTTCAAAATCCCATGTTGAAGGTGAACTATTTCCTTTAAGTGCCTAATGTCCCCCCCCCCCCCACACACACACACACACTCACGAATCTGGAAATCGACCACGGGGAGGGCTATATTATAGCGCCACCGTCCATAAAGCATGCCTTTTGCTATCTTGAGCTATCGAAAATGAAACGTTCTATTTCATGAAATGAAGAAAAATAAAGATAGCTTAGTAGCCAAGCTGCTATGAATCATAACAATGCTATTCCAAAATCCAAGCCTAATGTCCCTAATGAACCTAATGTCAAATATCGGCAGGCTGTCACCAACAGTATGACAAAAGCTAACTGGCGGTCCCGTATTCTAATTTGTGTGTGTATTCTTGTGTTGCGTATTCTTCGGAGGTGCGATGCAGAGTTTTATTACCATGGTCCATGGCAACCATTGTTGGTTTACTTGTCTGGATTGAGGAACGCGATGGTGGGAGTGGACCGAGTTCCAATGGCCAAAGGAGGATCAATGCTCGTTTTGCGATGGACATCAGACATTTTTTCCGTAAGAAGGTAAATAAAATTGTTTTTGGCAGTTGACATGTTTTGTTTGTGGCTGAAACAGAACCTACGGTGTGGTTTCGTCACTCGTGGACATGACCCACTATATTTTGAGAGGTATGATGCCCAGAACTTACTTAGCTGCTACAAAGGGGATCCAGAAAGACGTTTTTTTTGGGGGGGGCAAACAAAACGGGATTTATCCCCCGGGGCTAAATCTAAAGAAGTTTTACAAAATTCTGATCTCATCGGATTTTGCTCCCTTATGGATTGGTTGTTGAAATGAAATAAACTCTTTCTTAGTAGCAGTTGCTTAGTTCTTCTTTTATGTCGGGAAATGTGTCAATTTTGTGAAATTTTGTGTTTGTGACATTTTGTCACAAATGTCAAAATTTTCGATTTTTTAAAGTTTTTAAACTTTTTAAACTTTAAAAAAAAAAATATGTGAGTTGTGTGTTATCACCAAACGAATCACCCATAGTTTATTTAGGAATTTACCAAACAGTGTGCATTAATATTCACCCCCAGCGGCCAGCGACCCAAAAACCAAAACCGTACCAACCCATTACATTTCCAAAAACGGCCCCATTCCCACCCATTTCCATCCCGTTCCATGGGTTCCATGGGATTCCCATTCCATGAAGGGCTCTACTGCATAAAGTGCATTTAGCTGATTTCAAATGATGTGTAATATTGTGCATGGAATCGTTATTGCCTTCAAACGTCTAACCATTTGCAAATAATTCTCATTTTCTCCCATTTGTATCGTACAACGATCACATCGATCGCACACGATCACATGATTCTCCGCGTAGACCATGAAATGGGACAGGTGACATCATGGAGAGACGTTTCTGATATCAATTTATTTATTATCGACCCAAAATGCACTCGTTTCCAGTATTCTACTCACTAGATGCGAGAACAGCGAATATCCCAAGAGGCATTCAGCACACACTCAACCAAATCATCCATCGTTTTCCGACTCAAAGACCGAATAGTTACGTTACTTATTGTCTTCATTGTTACATCGTAAGGAGTTACGTGTTTTTCGGTTTTGCGAACTGAAGGCTGGGTATTTTGGTCGGTATGAAATATGTAATCAGTCAGAAGTAACGTTTTCAAGGACAGCAGCATGAGTCATAAGAAGGCCGCCGGATAGATAGGAGAGTCGGCTTCAGCAGTAACACATGTAGTGGTGGTAGTGCTGCCATCTGCCTGTTACACGCATAGCATAGGTGTCGCCACCAGCACCAGTTAGTTACCTTGCAGAGGTGGCGCTACTACCTCCATCTTATATCGCCGAGGTAGCGCCACTGATTCTCACTTCCACTCAATAGATGGCGCTGCTGGCTCTCATTTCGCAATGTGGCGCTGCGAATGGTTTAAGGCAACACAGAGCACCTTGGTTGTGACACGGCTGCATCAGTTCACAGAAGACGAATCTGAAAAGGAGATACGGAGACGACCTGAACCCGCCAGCACCTAAATATAACATTGCCTGTTACGGGCACTACGACTGATTACGAAATATCGAAGCAAAGTCAATGTATCGGAGCGGTCACGGTCATCAAATCGCCCAGATAGCTAATTATTCGTATCAAAACGAAAAACATTTGTATTATAAACGACAATATGCAAACATTTTAATTAATTAAAGATGTACATTGTATACTACTGACTTACTGAGCATATATAGACGGATAATTGGATACCCTATAAACAAAGGGAAGCATTATCTCGGGTTGCGCTCCACAGTCGACACCATAAAACCCAGACGCGCCTGCAGTGATCCTCACTCGTTGGGCAAAATGGGTAATTGCCCCCCCCCCCTCCGCAACCGCCTGAAAGCGGCGCAAAATTGACACATTTCCTGATATAGAAGCAAATCTAAGCAACTCTTACTAGGGAAAGTTTGCATTAAATCAGCATAAGCAATATGCATAAGCAAGCGAAATCCGATGAGTTTTCAGAATTGTGAGACTTTGGAATGTTGCCCCCCCCCCCCCCCAAACTGGAAACCTAGATCCAGCACAGCCGTGAATAGTCACGTGGCCCACGGACGGCAGACCGTGCCAGCTCACCTATGCCGGCCGCCTGGGCCGCCTGGCGAAGTCCGGAGCGCAGCAGGTCCCGCGGCTCGGCGACCAGGGGCAGCGCGCTGGGCCCGTCGGCACCGTACGGGTCCCACAGGAAGATGTAATACAGCGAGAGCATCACGCCCGTCGACGACACGGCCATCAGGTACCCCACCACGGACAGCATGCGCACGAAGCGAGAGACACGCTCGGGCGCCCGCTCCTCCTCCTCATCCGCTTCCGGCTTCCCGCTCTCACTCTTCGTTGCCATGGTGACGAACCACGCGAGACTCCTGGCGGTGAGTTAGCAGCTCCGGTACCGGTGCTGGTCTGAGCGGGGCCGAGAGAAAGGGAGCGCTGGCGTTGGAGCGGCGAGAAGACTGAGCCGCCGACAGCCCGCACCACCGACGCCACCGACGCCCCAGACGGCGGCGTTAGCGGGCTTCGTCGGCGGCGACGGCACCGGGCGGGCTTCCCGGCCGTCCCGGCGGCGGGTTGGACCGGGGCAGTCAGCCAGCCACGAGCCAGAAACAGAGGGGCCGACGGCTGGGGGAACCGAGACTGCTGACGGCTGCCATTCAACACACCGATCTCTCCCTGCAGCCGCAGTATAAACAACCCGGGGAACGGTCAACAACGCAGACGAGTTGGTGGTAATGCATCCGTCATCGCGGGTCTCCTCGCAGTTTATCGCCGATGATGCGAGAGCCGAGAGGTTTTACTGAGCTGGGATCCAAGCAGTCTTGGTTTCACATCCAAAATCCTTGTCGGGATGAGTAAAGGGTTAAACGCTGGAAGATGGTCAGCGTCGCCGCACGATCGAAGCCCCTTTCACAAGAGCGAAAAATACAATGCAATCCGAGTTTTCCGGTGCTGCTGAGTTTTCACAAAAAGTATCTGTGATTTATAATCCCATGTCGTGTTGATGTTCCGAATAAATACCGGTCGGTTTGGACAGGTAGCGAACTCTAGATAATACCGGACACCGGATATCAGCCACCGAACATCGAGGTGAGCCTAACACGTAGACATAGAAACGTGCGTACTCGGCTACGGTGATCTGTCACCCAGTCAAAATGTGCTGCTCACATTTCCCGGTGCAAGCGCAGATAAAACAGTGCATACTTAGAGTTGCCACTTTTATACGGAACACAGCATACCCAACACGCAATCCAATGATGCATTGTAAAAGCGACAGTGACGTTATAATTGCAATACAAAAATATGTAATTTATATTCGCCACTGCAAAACACAACCATCAAATGACTTTCCCTTCACTCCCTAGATAAAGACCATAAACGAACAAGTACTTCAACAAATATCTCCAAGGACAAGCTTTAGCACCGTGACAAGACTAGGACGCCATATTAAATGCATAATACAATACGGGGCGCAACCTCCATCTCACGCAGGCTCACTCCGGTCTTTCTGCGCACGGCGGCTCCCCAGATGATGATGGTGATGATGATGGTGATGGTGATGGTGATGGTGATGATGATGATCATGATGGTGGTGATGATGGTGATGATTGTGGTTTTAGGGCACCGCAACTGCCTTGCACCCATCCGGCTCCCCAGCTCTGGACACGTATTCCACCCCACCAATGAGAATAACATAGAATAACGGATACACAACCCCCCGACAGACACATCCGGAGTGGACTTCCGCTGACCGCCGATCGACGGCAGCGTCCAGGCAGAGTCCCCGCCCTAGTCTACCCGTCAGCACGCAGCCACAGCCAACAGTAACTCCACCTCGACTCCCCTCGGCGGTGAGCACCCCGCAGCGAGACACCACCAGTCTACTGGCCGCGGCAGGAGATCACAGTTGGACGGGCGATCAGCCCTCGTCCCGGCAGCGCCACTACACGCCGCCCCGCTCTCGTGTCTCGTAACAAACAGACCCGGCTCAGGACGCCCCGTGTCCCTGAGACGTGACATCGTCAGTTGTCACGGCCAGCCCCGCCGACCCCCGGACCGCTGACACGGGCCGGCCACACGGCGTCTGTCCCGGCACTGATATCTCACATGGGGCTGCTCCGGACCGCTGACACGGGCCGGCCACACGGCGTCTGTCTCCACACAGTCAGCTTCCGGCACTGATATCTCACACGGGGCTGCTCCGGAGTCCGGACCGCTGACACGGGCCGGCCACACGGCGTCTGTCTCCACACAGTCAGCTTCCGGCACTGATATCTCACACGGTGCTCCGGACCGCTGACACGGGCCGGCCACACGGCGTCTGTCTCCACACAGTCAGCTCCCGGCACTGATATCTCACACGGGGCTGCTCCGGACCGCTGACACGGGCCGGCCACACGGCGTCTGTCTCCACACAGTCAGCTCCCGGCACTGATATCTCACACGGTGCTCCGGACCGCTGACACGGGCCGGCCACACGGCGTCTGTCTCCACACAGTCAGCTCCCGGCACTGATATCTCACACGGGGCTGCTCCGGACCGCTGACACGGGCCGGCCACACGGCGTCTGTCTCCACACAGTCAGCTCCCGGCACTGATATCTCACACGGGACTGCTCCGGAACGCTGACACGGGCCGGCCACACGGCGTCTGTCTCCACACAGTCAGCTCCCGGCACTGATATCTCACACGGGGCTGCTCCGGACCGCTGACACGGGCCGGCCACACGGCGTCTGTCTCCACACAGTCAGCTCCCGGCACTGATATCTCACACGGGGCTGCTCCGGAACGCTGACACGGGCCGGCCACACGGCGTCTGTCTCCACACAGTCAGCTCCCGGCACTGATATCTCACACGGGGCTGCTCCGGAACGCTGACACGGGCCGGCCACACGGCGTCTGTCTCCACACAGTCAGCTCCCGGCAATGATATCTCACACGGGGCTGCTCCGGACCACTGACACGGGCCGGCCACACGGCGTCTGTCTCCACACAGTCAGCTCCCGGCACTGATATCTCACATGGGGCTGCTCCGGACCGCTGACACGGGCCGGCCACACGGCGTCTGTCTCCACACAGTCAGCTCCCGGCACTGATATCTCACACGGTGCTCCGAACCGCTGACACGGGCCGGCCACACGGCGTCTGTCTCCACACAGTCAGCTCCCGGCACTGATATCTCACACGGGCCTGCTCCGGACCGCTGACACGGGCCGGCCACACGGCGTCTGTCTCCACACAGTCAGCTCCCGGCACTGATATCTCACACGGGCCTGCTCCGGACCGCTGACACGGGCCGGCCACACGGCGTCTGTCTCCACACAGTCAGCTCCCGGCACTGATATCTCACACGGTGCTCCGGACCGCTGACACGGGCCGGCCACACGGCGTCTGTCTCCACACAGTCAGCTCCCGGCACTGATATCTCACACGGGCCGGCTCCGGACCGCTGACACGGGCCGGCCACACGGCGTCTGTCTCCACACAGTCAGCTCCCGGCACTGATATCTCACGCGGGGCTGCTCCGGACCGCTGACACGGGCCGGCCACACGGCGTCTGTCTCCACACAGTCAGCTCCCGGCACTGATATCTCACACGGGCCTGCTCCGGACCGCTGACACGGGCCGGCCACACGGCGTCTGTCTCCACACAGTCAGCTCCCGGCACTGATATCTCACACGGGGCTGCTCCGGAGTCCGGACCGCTGACACGGGCCGGCCACACGGCGTCTGTCTCCACACAGTCAGCTCCCGGCACTGATATCTCACACGGGGCCGGCTCCGGACCGCTGACACGGGCCGGTCACACGGCGTCTGTCTCCACACAGTCAGCTCCCGGCACTGATATCTCACACGGGCCTGCTCCGGACCGCTGACACGGGCCGGCCACATGGCGTCTGTCTCCACACAGTCAGCTTCCGGCACTGATATCTCACACGGGGCCGGCTCCGGACCGCTGACACGGGCCGGCCACACGGCGTCTGTCTCCACACAGTCAGCTCCCGGCACTGATATCTCACACGGGGCTGCTCCGGAGTCTGGACCGCTGACACGGGCCGGCCACACGGCGTCTGTCTCCACACAGTCAGCTCCCGGCACTGATATCTCACACGGGGCTGCTCCGGAGTCCGGACCGCTGACACGGGCCGGCCACACGGCGTCTGTCTCCACACAGTCAGCTCCCGGCACTGATATCTCACACGGGGCTGCTCCGGAGTCCGGACCGCTGACACGGGCCGGCCACACGGCGTCTGTCTCCACACAGTCAGCTCCCGGCACTGATATCTCACACGGGGCTGCTCCGGAGTCCGGACCGCTGACACGGGCCGGCCACACGGCGTCTGTCTCCACACAGTCAGCTCCCGGCACTGATATCTCACACGGGCCTGCTCCGGACCGCTGACACGGGCCGGCCACACGGCGTCCGTCTCCACACAGTCAGCTCCCGGCACTGCTATCTCACACGGGGCTGCTCCGGAGTCCGGACCGCTGACACGGGCCGGCCACACGGCGTCTGTCTCCACACAGTCAGCTCCCGGCACTGATATCTCACACGGGGCTGCTCCGGACCGCTGACACGGGCCGGCCACACGGCGTCTGTCTCCACACAGTCAGCTCCCGGCACTGATATCTCACACGGGGCTGCTCCGGAACGCTGACACGGGCCGGTCACACGGCGTCTGTCTCCACACAGTCAGCTCCCGGCACTGATATCTCACACGGGGCTGCTCCGGAACGCTGACACGGGCCGGCCACACGGCGTCTGTCTCCACACAGTCAGCTCCCGGCACTGATATCTCACACGGGGCTGCTCCGGAGTCCGGACCGCTGACACGGGCCGGCCACACGGCGTCTGTCTCCACACAGTCAGCTCCCGGCACTGATATCTCACACGGTGCTCCGGACCGCTGACACGGGCCGGCCACACGGCGTCTGTCTCCACACAGTCAGCTCCCGGCACTGATATCTCACACGGGCCGGCTCCGGACCGCTGACACGGGCCGGCCACACGGCGTCTGTCTCCACACAGTCAGCTCCCTGCACTGATATCTCACACGGGCCGGCTCCGGACCGCTGACACGGGCCGGCCACACGGCGTCTGTCTCCACACAGTCAGCTCCCGGCACTGATATCTCACACGGGGCTGCTCCGGACCGCTGACACGGGCCGGCCACACGGCGTCTGTCTCCACACAGTCAGCTCCCGGCACTGATATCTCACACGGGCCGGCTCCGGACCGCTGACACGGACCCGCCACACGGCGTCTGTCTCCACACAGTCAGCTCCCGGCACTGATATCTCACACGGGGCTGCTCCGGACCGCTGACACGGGCCGGCCACACGGCGTCTGTCTCCACACAGTCAGCTCCCGGCACTGATATCTCACACGGGCCGGCTCCGGACCGCTGACACGGGCCGGCCACACGGCGTCTGTCTCCACACAGTCAGCTCCCGGCACTGATATCTCACACGGGGCTGCTCCGGAGTCCGGACCGCTGACACGGGCCGGCCACACGGCGTCTGTCTCCACACAGTCAGCTCCCGGCACTGATATCTCACACGGGGCTGCTCCGGAGTCCGGACCGCTGACACGAGCCGGCCACACGGCGTCTGTCTCCACACAGTCAGCTCCCGGCACTGATATCTCACACGGGGCTGCTCCGGAGTCCGGACCGCTGACACGGGCCGGCCACACGGCGTCTGTCTCCACAGTCAGCTCCCGGCACTGATATCTCACACGGGGCTGCTCCGGAGTCCGGACCGCTGACACGGGCCGGCCACACGGCGTCTGTCTCCACACAGTCAGCTCCCGGCACTGATATCTCACACGGGGCTGCTCCGGAGTCCGGACCGCTGACACGGGCCGGCCACACGGCGTCTGTCTCCACACAGTCAGCTCCCGGCACTGATATCTCACACGGGGCTGCTCCGGAGTCCGGACCGCTGACACGGGCCGGCCACACGGCGTCTGTCTTCACACAGTCAGCTCCCGGCACTGATATCTCACACGGGGCTGCTCCGGAGTCCGGACCGCTGACACGGGCCGGCCACACGGCGTCTGTCTCCACACAGTCAGCTCCCGGCACTGATATCTCACACGGGGCTGCTCCGGACCGCCAGCCGACGGCCAGCCACCGACCAGAGCTGAGGCCGCGCCGGGGCTATCGCCAGTGGTCGGTACCGGCGCAGGCCAGCAGCAGGTGACACTCGGCCTGGTAATTGAACAGGATCACGGTGCAGCGCCGCGACCGCACGCGCGCCAGCTCGTCACACACCTTGGCCACGTACTTCCTCTGTCCATGGCAGAGGACAGAGGAACTGCACTGATATCTCACCAGCTCCAGTACCTGGCTGACGCTCTGTTGGAACGCCCGTTCTGGCTCGTTGAGCCGCAGCCGGCTGAGCAGCGCCAGGTTCTCCCTGTCCAGCTCGACCATCACCAGCTCGGGCCGGGCGGCCGGGCCGAGCGCCAGCAGCTCGGCCGCCAGGTGGCGCTCTGCCGCCGCCTCGGCCGATTGCCGCTGACTGGGCCGCAGCGTGTCGCGGTGCACCACCCAGTGCACAGGCAGGTCAGCCGCCGGCGCCGGCAGATCGGCCGGCCGCTCCACGCCCCGCTCGCCGCTGATGCCCAGCTTGACTAGGTGGTCGAGCAGATTGTCAGCGAACACGGTGGATTTGGCGGGAGCGCGCGCCTCCAGGGGCCGCACGCGCACCATCCTAGAGTCGGAGTCGTTCGGCAGGAGCAGCACGCGCGCGCCGTGCGAGGTGGCCCAGCGCGCTGCCTCGTCGGCGGCGGCCGGAGAGTCGGCGCCGCAGTAGAGGAAGGCGCTGATGCCGGCCGCCCACAGCTGGCGGGCGATGGCAGCCTGCCTGTGCGCCGCCGTCCGGTCCCCGCCACCGGCCACCACCACCTCGAACGGCAGGCCGGCGGCGGCGCGACCCTCCCTGGCCGCCGCCGCCGCCAGCTCGTCGAACGCAATCGAGACGGCGACGGCTGCCGGCTGCGGCGCGCCGTCCGGAGCCAACAGGGACCAGTAGTGCGACAGAAGCGGGTCGTAGCGGCCGCCTTTGGCCAGCACGTCGTCGCCGGAGCCGCGCCGCCGCGGACACTGCAGCTGGAACAGCAAGCCGCGGAACTGGTGCTGCTCCTCGCCCAGCACCAGACCTGCCGGCGGCAGTCAGCGATAGAAACAGCCATAGAAACACACAGTGGCAGGCAGACGGCGAGTGCAGGCGGCACTGCACACAAGCACAGTCACTCTTACAGAAGGTCCCCAGGTGACAGAGTGTGCATGCACAAACAGGGAGACAGAAAATACGACACAAGACAGGACAAAGACGCAGAAAGGACCAGCGTGTCTGATTTGTGCACCTGAAAGAAGAAAAAACCGCTAAGTGACATATGGATAGAGACCACATCGGCCATTAAGCATGTCATAAGATAGGACATTTAGCCAAATTTAGCACAGTACCATGAAACGACAGACTTTATTGTCTGAATTTCACGGAATCATTTCAGTTCAAATGTTCGGGAAACTGAAATGATATCCACCAGATAACATGGACTAAGACGCGCAAAATTAGCCCACAAGCTTCACGGTCAAGATATCTTATCTTGTTCACCAGTACGGCGCCGTAGTCGGCGATAAACGAGCGAGCGCCCAAGAAATGTATGGTGAATTTCAACTCGATCGGGAAGTGGTTTCTGAGATACAAAAAAAAGGTTGTGCACGTGCGCACGTGCAGAGGCACCCCAACCTGACTTGTGGGAAAGTGGCGGCTGAAAGGTCCCTAACCACACACCAAATTTGAACACAATCGGCTCAGCCTTTCCTGAGATATAAAATAGTGGTGTGCACGTGCGCACGTGCAGAGGCACCCCACCTCCGACTTGTGGGAAGGCGGCGGCAGAGGTCCCTAACCACACACCAAATTCGAACACAATCGGCTTAGCCGTTCATGAGATATAGAATAGGGGTGTGTACGTTACGTTTTTGTACTGACTGACACTAGGGAACTCTAGGGAAGACGCAACTGGACTTATACTACGGAAAGCAAACCTTCTTTCCACCCTGCCATCACGTCTTACATCTTTCTATCGTTCTTACTTTCCTGCCACTATTCGGCAGTGGAATATACTCTCAGCAGCTCTACGCAATATCCAATCCCGCTCTGACTTCGCTCGTCAAGTCTGGCAGCGATTTGGGGCACCAGAGTCACCACCTTTACACTCATTTGGCTCAAAAGTAGGCAACACACATCACACAAGACTTCGCATAGGACTAACAACACTGAACGCACATCTTTTCCAAATACAACACCACAACACACCAAGCCCATCGTGCAGTTGCGGACACCATCACGAAGACACCAACCACTACATATTCTGGTGCCCCCTACACAACGCTCACCGAGTAGACCTATTTAACGCGATAAGAATATTAATACCTAATTTCGATAACCTCTCGACTACAAGGAAAATTAACATTCTCCTTTTAGGCGAAAATGTTAACAAAGGCCAGGAAACAATCATTGCTCACCACTTCCAAACATTTATCATGCGTACTTGTCGCTTCAGCTCCTCAACATAACACGACACATCGTTTCTACAAGCTGACCCGACCCTAGCTGCCCGGCGCCTGGGCTACCTACAAAGTATTTAATGGTTGCTCGGCGGGCTGGTGGTGGGGTCGGCACAGTCGGATTATCTGTTCAGGTATAGTTTCTATTCACCATTTTCGTTGTTACTTTCACGTCATTGCTTTTGTTTGTCATTGCAATTTAGTTCCATGGAGAGGCGCTTTAATTTAAACGTTCGCTTTTGCGCCAATCCAACACTGTTTCTTTCGTTGTATATGTTTAATTGATAATACAATTACTCTGAACTCTGAACTGAACGTGCGCACGTGGAGGGGCAACACCACTGACTTGTGGGAAAGTGGCGGCTGAGGGGTCCCTAACTACACACACAATTTGCACACAATCTGCCCAGCCGTTGCGGAGTTTTTGAGAGAAAAACACTTTTCAACACCCCTCACGCGGCACGCGCCACGCGCAGTGGTAGTCACCCACATGAGTCGGCACTGGTCTCAAACAGGGTAGGTTAGATGGGGCTGCTCAACAAAGAAGTCCGCTTGTCAATCGGACGTGCAGTTGCAGAGATATGAACTTTTCAAAAGCGTCGCCACGGGCCGGGTTGGGCCGCTCATATTTATTTTTCCCATATACCAGTAAGGTGCCGTAGTTGGCGATGAACGAGCGAGCGCGAAGGAAATGTATAGGCAATTTCAACTCGATCGGGCAAGTAGTTTCTGAGATACGAAAAGGGCGCGCACGTGCGCACGTCCGGAGGCGCAAGTTTGTTCCCACGTGCAGTTCCCACCTTTGACTTGTGGGAAAGTGGGGGCTGAGAGGTCCCTAACTACACACCAAATTTTAACACAATCGGCTCAGCCGTTCCAGAGATATAGAATAGGGGTGTGCACGCGCGCACGTGCAGTCACCTCACCCGACTTGTGGAAAGGCGGCGGCTAAGAGATCCCTAGCCCCACACCAAATTAAAACACAATCGGCTCAGCCGTTCCTGAGATATAGAATAGGGGTGTGCACGTGCGCACGTGCTGTCACCCCACCCCTGAGTTGCGTGAAAGTGGCGGCTGAGGGGCCCTAACTACACACGAAATTTGCACATAATTTGCCCAGCCGTTGCGGAGTTATTGCGAGAAAATACTGTTCAGCACCTCTCACGTGGCACGCGGCACGCGCCACACGCAGCGGTAGTCACACACATGAGTCGGCACCGGTCTCAAACAGGGTAGGTTAGATGGGGCTGCTCAACAAAGAAGTCCGCTTGTCAATCGGACGTGCGGTTGCAGATATATGAACTTCTCAAAAGCGTCGCCACGGGCCGGGCCGCTCATAATCAGATTTTTCCCATACACCACGGAAGGACGAGCGAGCGCGAAGCGCTCGCTCGTAAACATTTCATACGAGGAGACCAGACAGCTCTGCCTCTACTCTCTAGCCGTGCTCACCAGGGTGCACCACCACCGGACAGGTGACCTCCAGCTTCTCAGCGTATTCTATGACGGTGGTGAGCTCGTGGAGCGCCTGGCGCGCCGCCTCCGAGGGCCGCCGGCTGGTGAACTGCTGCTGTACCCGCTCCAGGCTGCCCCGCAGATCCAGCCGGAACCACAGCTGGTTCAGGCACTTCTTGGACAGGCCGAGAGACTCCAGCTCGCGCTGCAGCTGCACACGCAGCCGGCAAACACGCGGTCAGAGCACGGCGGCCGGCCAACACGCGGTCAGAGCACGGCGGCCGGCCAACACGCGGTCAGAGCACGGCGGCCGGCCAACACGCGGTCAGAGCACGGCGGCCGGCCAACACGCGGTCAGAGCACGGCGGCCGGCCAACACGCGGTCAGAGCACGGCGGCCGGCCAACACGCGGTCAGAGCACGGCGGCCGGCCAACACGCGGTCAGAGCACGGCGGCCGGCGAACACGCGGTCAGAGCACGGCGGCCGGCCAACACGCGGTCAGAGCACGGCGGCCGGCCAACACGCGGTCAGAGCACGGCGGCCGGCCAACACGCGGTCAGAGCACGGCGGCCGGCCAACACGCGGTCAGAGCACGGCGGCCGGCCAACACGCGGTCAGAGCACGGCGGCCGGCCAACACGCGGTCAGAGCACGGCGGCCGGCCAACACGCGGTCAGAGCACGGCGGCCGGCCAACACGCGGTCAGAGCACGGCGGCCGGCCACCGTCGGTCGGCCAACACAGTCATCATCACTTCACACCAGGCGCCAGCACACACAGACCTACAGAGCTGATTGAATCCACCGAAACGATGACTGGGCATGCTGCTTCTGATACTCTCAGCATTCGCACAAACCCAACCCAAGAAACAATGGATACTAGCTATGCCGGGGAGTCGGACACGGTGTAAGTGTCCGCAGTGTTTGAGACCCCCTCCCCCCCCCCCCCCCACACACACACACACCTGCGCGCGCTGGGTGTCGCGCCCCTGCCGGCAGAGCAGCTCCAGCACCTCATCCCGTTGGTCGGGCGGCACTCCCGCAGCCTCCAGCGCCGCCTCCAGCAGCAGCGTGTGGCCCAGCACCAGGTGGTAGTCGCGACCGGCCAGCGCCGGGAACGCGGCCAGCACCTCGCACAGCAGGCCCAGCATCTCGGCGTCGGCCAGCAGCGCCGCCGCCGGCGCCGCCAGGCAGCCGAACAGCGCCTCGTGACGCTCGCGCGGGTGCTGGCCGCGAGGTAGTCGCTCCTCATACACGCGCTCGATGGCGTAGTGTCGGAGCGGGGCGGCGCCGGCGCGCGCCAGCAGCCGGGCCAGCGGCACGCGCTGGGAGCGCGGCAGCTCAACCAGCCGCCCTGTGACCGTCATCAGGCGGACGGCGCCATCGGCGGGGGCGGCGGGCACGGTCAGCAGCGGCGCCGTCAGCGGCACGGCGCCGTGTCGCTGGAACAGCCGCTCCAGCCGGTGGCGCGCCACGGCCGACAGCGCGGCGCGCTCCGGCGCCACGCCACGCCGGCCCAGCTGCACGTCGTACGCGCAGTCGTCGGTCGCAGAGGCGCGCTGCGAGAAGCACGCATCGACCATGTGCGCGTAACGGCGCGTGTTTGGCTTCAGCACCGTGTCCTGGAATATCTTTCGCAGGCGCGCCTCCTCGAGCGGCGGCGACGGCATCAGGTCGGAACTGAGCAGCTCCACGCAGGCAGGCCGCGCCGTCGACTGGTGCTGCAGAAGCCAGCACAACAGCTGCAGCTGCTGGTCCGTCAGCCGCTGGCGCACGTCCTCGTCCACACGCACATCGGGCTCACGCACCTGACGCAGGCGGTGGATCCGCTCGGAACCCGTGTCGAACTGGCCGCAGCACATCTCGAACCAGATGACGCCCAAACTGTACACGTCCACCTTGTTGGTGTAGACACGCCGGCGGTCGGCGGCGCCCGGCGCCAGCTCCAGCTCGGGTGCGCGGTACAGCGCCGTGCCCACCGCGTACGACGTGTCGGAGACTTCCCCGGCCGCCTCGGCCGGCGGCCGATCGGCGACCGCCTCCTCCGGCCGCCTCACCACATTGGATGTGGCCAGACCGAAGTCGCCAATCTTGACGTGCTCGCTACTGTCCAGGAAGATGTTGTCCGGCTTGAGGTCGCGGTGAATCAGCCCATGGCCGTGTACGTGCGACAGGCCCTCGACGATCTCCCGGAAGAGGCGCCAGAGCCGCTGCTGGTCTAAGTGAAGCTGCGGGAGCGCCGTGCGCAGCGTGCTTTTCTCACAGTACTCCATCAGAATACAGAGGCAGAGACAGGTGCGCGGTGGTCGCGGCCGGCGGCGGCTGCTGCTCGGTCCACACGAGGACGAACAGCTAAGCTCGGCGCCAGCCACAGCCCCGGCGTCACCGCCACCGCCGCCGCCCTCAGACACCGACTCGAACGTGATACTGTCCGAGGACCCATCTTCCTCATCTTCTTCTTCCGGTGCGCTCATCGTCTCCTCCTCCTCCTCCTCCTCCTCCTCACTGTCCTCGTCCTCGTCCTCGTCCTCATCGCAGATCGCCTCAGACTCCATCCAGGACGTGTAGTACCGCACGATGTTCTCATGCTGCAGAATGGACAGATGCTGCGCCTCCAAGGCGATCTTCTTCTGGTCTTGCCGCCGGCTCGGCTCCAGCACGATCTTCTTCACGGCGTACAGCTTCCCGTCTACCTTGTTTTGCACCTTCAGCACCTGGCCGAACCCGCCTTCGCCCAGGAGCTCCAGGATGACGAAGTTGTTGGCAAGCTGCTGGCTGGACCCTGACGGCGCGGCCGGCACGACCGCCCGCGGCTCGGGCGCCGGCTCACGGCGGGGCTCGTCCCAGGGCTCGGCGGCGGCGGCGGCGGCGGAGCCGGGCCGGCGCCACTCCCCGCTGAGGAAGCCGTGCTCCGCCAGCTCGGCGGTCGACCAGCGCCGCTGCTCGTCCGGCTGCAGACAGCGCGACAAGAAGTCCTGGGCCGGCTCGGGCAGCCAGTCGGGCAGCGGCTCCGGCTCCGACGTGATGGCTCCGCGCGCCACCGACACCAGCAGCGCGCCCAGCCGCTGCACGTCCGCCTTCTTCGGCCGGCCTACATACGGCGGGTAGTCGGGCGGCGGCGGCGGCGGCGCGTCCGTCAGCTCGGCCAGGCGCCGTACCACCGAGTAGTCTGCCAGTCGGACGTGGCCGCTGTTGTCCAGCAGCACGCTGGTGTGCCGCAGGTCACGGTGGATCACGTCCCGCGAGTGCAGGTGCGCCAGCGCCGCCGTCAGCCCGGTGGCCAGCAGGCGCAGCAGGGCGGGGTCGGCGCGGTCGCCGTGCCGCACATAGCGGCTCAGATCGGTGCCCTGCACGAACTCCTGCAGCACGAACACCTCGGCACCGAAGGCCGACTCCTCGAAACACATGCCGAGGTAGTGGAGCAGGTTGTCGTGTCGGTGCTTCACCAGCCTGGCGATCTCGCGCTGCAGCGCCGTCAGCTGGTCCAGCATCTCGCGGCGCTCCTGGCCGGCCGGCTCGGCGGCGTCCCGCGGCTTCCTGGCGCGGCCTGCCGTCCGCCAGCGCACCGACCACTGCTGCACGCGCAGCGCCTCGCCCGAGCGGAGGTCGAGGCAGGCGCGGACGGCGGCGCCGGCGGCCGTGTGCTCCAAACACTGTCCGACCAGCAGCTCGTCGCGGCCGGCCACCGTCAGCCGGCGCGTGCCGGCGTGCTCGGCGCACTCGGCGCTCTCGGCGCTCTCGGCGCTCTCGGCGCTCTCGGACACACTGGCCGTGCACGAGTCCAGCTGGCTCTCGGAGAAGCGGCGGCGGGCGGCGCGGCGCTCCTCCTCCGCCAGCAGCCGCTGCTCCTCACACTGCACCTCCAAGCGGCGGCGTGCCCGATCGCCCTCCTCCCGTTCGCGCTGCTGGCGAGCCCCCGCCGCCGCCGCCTCGGCCTCCACTCGCTCGCGGTGCTCCTTTTCGGCGTGCAGCGAGTCAAAGCGCGGCCGGCTGAGCGAGTCGAGCAGCTCCTGGCAGTGGCTGGCCAGCTCCAGCACCATCTCGGAGCCGAGCTGGTCGCGCGCCACCCGCTCCAGCTCGGCCCGCAGCCGGGCCAGCTCGGCGTCGGACAGCTGCTGCGGTTGCTGCAGACTGATGGCGGGCGGGCTGTCAGGGTAGCGGTAAGGCATCTTGAGTCGCAGCCGGAGCTCGCTGCGCGCCTGGCCGTCCCTGGCGGCCGACTGCAGCCGCAGCGCGATCTCGGGCGGCCGCGGCGTCTTCCACACGTCACTGAGACGCAGGTCCTCGAACTCTCCGGCCGCCGGGTACATGGACTGGATGACCACCACCTCGTTCTCCTGTCGCTCCCGGTACTGCTGCTCCTCCGACATCGCCCTGCCGGCACACGGTCACGACGTCTGTCTCAACGTCTCAGGCTTCAGCGGAGCAACCAGGGACACAAATATACTTGCATTTTGTCCCCTGAGAAGTGAGAAATCCGCTAGATTAAATATAGATTCATAATAGATTTGGCAATTATAGATAATAAAATTGTCACCCTCATTTGACTGACCAACTGATCTTACACATTATCTCTGCTGAGCACTAACTCACTTAAAAGGAATGTTTCACCTTTGTATTAGTGTTAAACTGAGATAGCCATTATCTTGGGCCGTTATTGAAATGTCCAAATTACTAAGGTAATTTTTCCCAAAACAGTCAAAACAGTTTTTAAGCAATTCAATTTACCATTTGCAAAATGACTCCTGGCTGGTGCAGCCGCTGATTGGCTGACAGACACTTTTTCAGCCAATCCCACTTTGTCAGCCAATCAGTGGCGGTCTATAGCTCAATAATGGCGTCATTCGCCCAAATCTAAAAACTTAATTTGTATAAAGTTAAGTGACTTTTCGAGTACAAAATATCACCACCGTTTTCAGCAGCACTTACTTCATATTTTCTACTACAACCAGCGTATATTCGACAACTTTCAGAAAGGTGAAACATTCCCTTTAACTAATTCATTCAACTAATGACAATACTATTTGAGTCGGGCTGTTGTATAACACTGACATCTCTGCAATGATCTGCTGCGATCTGCTGCAATGGCAAGAGTCCACCGCGTCGCGCGCGGGCGGCTGAACGGGCATTAGTAACACGCTATAAGGGACTCTGTGTCAGTGTGTATCGAAGGTCCCGGATGTAACGCCGGACGGTCACCCGCCCGTTTCGGCGGTCCGAAACCGTTCGATTCCGTTACTATTTTCGATCCTGTGTCGAAATTACTAAGGGCAGCGAAGACATTCATCATCACAATCAATTTGTGGACCCGTATTATAACTCAGTTCAAAACTATCTCAGTTCAAGCTATCAAGCTATCTCAGTTCAAAACACGTGTGAAAGGTGGACTATTCCCTTTAACCCTCGCCCTACGGGGTGGTCCTAAAACGACCCCCCCCCCCCCCTGAGGTTTGTCTTGCATAACTTTTAGACATGCGGCGCATCTTGCTGAAATGTTCAGTAGCTAAGTATACAATTATACGTATGTTGTAAAAATTTCATTGAAATTGGTTGAGAAATTTGGGAATACTAATGTTTTGATTGTTGGTAGAAAAACGATAAATGTTTGAAAAATCGTAGAAAACAGAGTCTTGAAGCAAATTGCAAACACCATTAAGCAAATATAAAAAATGTCATTTTCTTTCAAATGGCAATCTCGGATTTTCGAACTTTTGGGTTTTTGACCCGCAAAATGAACAAAAACTGATTTTTGTTTTGAAAAATCACCACAAAATCAAAATTTTCAAAGATGTTAAAACCGGAGTATATGTGAGAGAACTGAGTATGGACAATACTCAAACCAAATTTCAAAGAAATACCTCTATTTTTGACTGAGTGGTGGCTCCCTAAGTGTAAGAAATTCATCACGTCATTTTTTAATAACTTTTTTGGACTTTTTTTAACCAGATACGAATAAATCATTACCTTTGCTGTATTTCTGAGACAAAACTGGTCTAGGAATATGCCTTTTTATTTACATTTATCAATTTCTCATTTTTAGGTTTTCTGACAGAACAAAATCGCTGTTCTGGACGTGGTCGATCGAGGTCATTCACTTGACCTGGAAGGTCACTCGTTGACCCGAAACCTAAAAATTGCATACCGTTAGATTCCAAACACGAGAGGCAACATGTTGGTTCTTGCCGCGTTGCTCTATGTTGCTTGGTTTGTAAGTTAACAGGGGGGGGGGGGTCTTTTTAGGACCCCCTCCCCCCCCCCGTAGCGCGAAGGTGAAAAAAGCTCCCGTAGGGCGAGGGTTAAGTGGGCTTCTAACAAGGAGCTGTGATGTCGATGTGACGGATCCCTGCCCTGCGTAATGTGTTCTGCCCTTGCTCTCAGAACCCCGCTTTATCCCAGCATTCGCCATTGGGTGTGCCGAGCGATGAAATGTCCGCTGATTTTCCGCGCGGCCAACCTCCATCTTGTGACTGTGAAATAAATGCATTGTGCAGACTGCAGGCGCAGAGATGCGATGAGACACCCTCTGTACCTATGTATCCGCGTTTGTTTTGTATATGCGTGTCGTGTGTGTGCAACTATACTACACTGATCTCGCACAGTGGCGATGGGCACGACTGCTGCACAGTCGTACAACCCTTACCGATCTCACACGAGGTCTCGGACTCTCTCGAGTCGACCGGACGGCGAGGGACCGTGTGCTTGTTGCGCTGGCGCTGCGGGTGCTCTGCGAACAGTGTATAAGCTTCCCGCGCTGTGCTCGCTGCCGATCGTGCTTTAGACTCGTTCAATGATGGCACAGCTCTCGTTTTTACCGAGTGATGATACCTTGTGTGCGGTGAGACAGGCGACAGGAGACTGGTCCATGGTGATAATTTTACGATGTTTTTTTTGCTGGTAGCGGAGTACATTGTATCGGGAAAATTGCGTACATAACTACAAATAGGATTATATTCATGGCAATTACAGATTAGGCTGTATGGTAAGAAAGCAAACACTACAAGGCATACAGGTCCAGACACTCAGACAAAAACCCAGGTCCAGACACTCAGACAGGTCCAGACACTCAGACAACAACCCAGGTCCAGACACTCATACAGGTCCAGACACTCAGACAACAACCCAGGTCCAGACACTCAGACAGGTCCAGACACTCAGACAGGTCCAGACACTCAGACAACAACCCAGGTCCAGACACTCAGACAGGTCCAGACACTCAGACAACAACCCAGGTCCAGACACTCAGACAGGTCCAGACACTCAGACAACAACCCAGGTCCAGACACTCAGACAGGTCCAGACACTCATACAGGTCCAGACACTCAGACAACAACCCAGGTCCAGACACTCATACAGGTCCAGACACTCAGACAACAACCCAGGTCCAGACACTCAGACAGGTCCAGACACTCAGACAACAACCCAGGTCCAGACACTCATACAGGTCCAGACACTCAGACAACAACCCATGTCCAGACACTCAGACAGGTCCAGACACTCAGACAGGTCCAGACACTCAGACAACAACCCAGCCAGAAATTAACTCGGGCACTTCTCGGGCAACTTGGGCTTGACATGGGCATAGCCCCAGTTAGCCAAACATACGAGTTTTTCTGCTTGGGCACAGCTCGGCCAACAAGGCAGCTTTCGACTATTATCGGGCTGATATTGGGCATGCTCGACCAGAATTAATCACTCGGGCAAGCCCGAGTTAAGCCCAACAATGCGGCTTTTAACTATTATTGGGCTGAAATTGGGCATGTCCGACCAGAATTCACCACTCGGGCACAGCTCGGGTTCGTCTTTGGCTTGACGGAGACTAAAGTCCGCGACGAACTGCGCTTCAGGATGGCGGATGACGCATACTTCCATACTTGTAGTTGAGTTGCAGCTCAACAGATGGAGTCTTTCAAGAAGCAATCATTTTTCGTATTGTTTTACCAAAAACAGACATTACCTTAACCCGCGCACTGCAGGGGGGTTGATTCCCCCCCCCCCCCCCCAGGTTTTTCAAAGATAGCGAAAAACGGCGGCGCGCAGCGCCGCCGGGTTTTTGGCACGCCTGTTAGGACATCAATTGCGCAGACTTCGAAAAAAAAATTACCTCGGGTCATCTCAGGTCAGGTCACCAGACCAGGTCAAGTGACCCCACCTCCAAAAATGTTTGCAGTTGTGCCAAAGCCAGAGTTTTTCACCAATCAGTTTGAAACTTACAGTATGTCATAAGGGCATAAGTACTTACAATTCGTATATCTCGGAATTTTGATATCGGTAACCTAAGGTCAGGTCAATTTCGTAACCTCCCCATAATAAGTCAATGGGGAAATATACAAATGCTTCCTATGTCAAGGATATGCATGATATTAGTCCAATTACTTCTTGATCATGTTATTATAGGATATTATTGATGATCCAAGTGTATTTTTTCTTCAGTGACCCCTATTGGGTCATTTGAGGTCATGCGAGGTCACCATCACTTTTTGTGTCAATAACTCCCGACATAATGAAAATAGAGAAGTAAAACAGACATCAATGTGTTTGTCTCGTCGAGACACGTCTTTCCATATGCAACATGCCCTACTTGGGTCACCACTTGAACTTGACTTAAGGTAAAAAATTTAAGTTAACTTAACAAGGTACCATGTATATCATGAAAAGTGCCTTGGCCAGATAAACACAATGGCGTGAACAGTTTTCCGTTATCTTTATTAAGTAAAAAGTTAATAGCGAAAAACGATTTAGCAAAAAACTGTATTTTTCCTTTTTTGATCACTGGAGCCTCAAATATTGACCTGAAATCCAATTTGAGGACACCTTACGATTGATAATTTCACTGGCTGGCGTTTGCTTTTTCCGTTTGTTTCTAACTAGCATAATTTCTGAGATATATGGGAATGTCTGGAGCGATGTCATAAAACAGGAAAAAAAACTGGAAATTTTGACCTTTGATGACATCTGGTGACCGCAATTTTGATCTGACCTAAAACAATACTGAAATACTTTCGATAGAACTTGTATCAAGCTATCAAATACCGTTTTCCTCTTCTCGCTACGTAGCGTAGTTTTCGAGATCTCAGGGGAGGGGGCGGAAATCCCCCCCCCCCCTGCAGTTCGTGTTGGGCGCAAAGCCCCTGCAGTGCCCGGGTTAACATGTAAGGCAGTGTAAAGTTGGGAAATGTCGCGAAAAGCAATCTAAAGGGAGATGTTGTCATGAGATCTGAAAATGAATTGCTTAGATATAGTATATGCTAATGTGTCAAACGGAAGTAGCATTCCTAAAGTCAGAGGGTTATATAATGGTAAAAGTTCACGAATCATTTATTTCGAAAACATTTCAATGGCACGAAATGGCCTGATCATGCCGAAGTGCCCAATCAACAAAATGTCAAATGTCGGGCATAGTTCATCGCGAAACTGGCGTGTAGACATGATGACGCTGAAGCAGCCATTAGCGAATTCATTAGCTACATCGTGGCGGTCTTGGACGTGATCAATGAAAGCGATAGTGATGCGTTATACTGATTGTTATTATTTGTGTGAAGAGCATATAGTGACTGCCTTGCCAGGGGCGGGTGGATATCGGTTACGAAACACTGATCATGAAGGATACGGCCTAGAATCTCCTCGCCGAAATTACCTGCGACCTCCTCTGCCAGGGTGGGCATAACGCAGCACAGCCCGGTCGGGACCCGATCAGTTTGAGCCTGGGATTGCCCGAGCACCTACTTAGGCTAGCCAGCGTGGGGCCACACTATACGCTGTTTA
This sequence comes from Chirona hameri, assembly GCA_036785665.1. NCBI lineage: Eukaryota > Metazoa > Arthropoda > Thecostraca > Balanomorpha > Balanidae > Chirona > Chirona hameri. The sequence continues at coordinate 98,848 of JAXIVJ010001615.1, read as the reverse complement.
AAAGTGCATTAAGCAACTCGGGCTGTCCTCGGACTAGCCCGAGCAGCCAGTGCCGCGCGTAATCGGGCAAGCCCACGTGAGGCAACAGTTGCCGGTGGTTATAAAAGCACGGAGCAACTCGGGCTTTGCCCAAGTTAGCCCGGGTAGATGTTCAACCTCGGGTTTAGCTCAGGTATGCCCGACGTATTTGGCTGGGCTAGCCCAGGCTGTTACTCGGGTTCTGCTTGGCGTAAGTGTGTCATACGCCAGTCAGAACCCGAGTTACAGCCTGGGCTAGCCCAACCATATATGTCGGGCAAACCCGAGTTCTGCCCAATTGGGCCCCACTCAGAATTCCTGGCTGGGTCCAGTGTAATTCAATACCTACCTATCGGCTACCAGAAATACAAGGTATTCTGAACTAGAACTGGGTAGCCACACATAAAACAAGCAGTAATCTTCGACTAAAGTAACCTTGAATCTTGATTACTACAAACACTGTGCACCGACAGGTACACCCCCTTCCATACTGTGTGCTAGGATATAGTGTGCCATGCTAATACCGACCAAACATCTTAAATAGAACAAATAATACACTTAAAAAGACACTATGCATATCAGTAGTAGCAACTTACAGGTTTCCCTAAAGTGGCACGTCGCCAGGATTTCAAGTTCTCCTAAAATCTTCTTCTTTTTTAAATTGTCTCCCTACCCCGGTTTGGGGTAGCATGGACCTGAGTGCGCCCCTGTCCCGGACCGATCCAACTTGGGCCGACCGAGGGGAGGTCAACTCCTACCCGCCGTAACTGACACGTTGCCGGTTACACACGGTTATAGTGGAACATGTATGTGGTCTCGGAAGAGGCTTTTCATTGTAGTAAGTTACACACACCAAAGCAAAGGGTTCACAACTGTCGTTCTGTGCGAGGGGGTGGAGCAGCCAGAATGGTACTCTGTGCTCTGGGACGGCGCTCACTGGATGGACCTTGCCATGAAAGACAGGGGCGGATCTAGCCGTGGGTTTTAGGGGCAAATCCAGTGGCGTATTTCCAAAAAGTTGTTGAGTGGGAGGCGGGCAGGGGTGTGGGCAATTTTTTTTTTGTGTGGGGGTCGGCTAATATGACTGGTAAAAATGTATCTCCATTTTTATGCATGTAAGTTTGCAGCATTTTTAATGTGGTTTCCATGTTATAGTAAGTAGGTACATGTTGTTTAGCACCAGAAAATTTTACGGGTTTGCCTGATAAACCCCAGAAATATGGGCCTTGTAGAGGAAAAAAGCTCAAATGTTATTCATTCAATTCGCCGTTACAAAGAACCGAAGGCTTCGTCATGACGATGGCCACCGATGTGACGCGGCGAAGCGACGTGCACATTTTAATTTTAGGTCGTGGAAAACGAAATTGTTATATTGGAACCAGACCGTGAGAGAGCAGCGAAGTCTCAGGTAACCCGTATTCCTGGTTGCACATCTCAGTATGATGACAAACATTGAAAAATATTGAGATTGTACGAGTTTGCCTGATAAAACTCAGAAATATGGGCCTTGTAGACATAGAGGAAAAGAAGCTAAAATGCTACTCATTCAATTCGCCATTACAACGAACCAAAGATGATGACGATGGCTTCGTTATGACGATGGTGACCGATGTGACGCCGCGAAGCAGCGTGCAAATGTAAATTTTAGGTCGTGAAAAACACAATTTTAATATTGGAACCAGACCGTGAGTGGAGCCAAACCAAAGGGAACCCCTATTCCTGGTTGCACATCTCGGTATGATGACAAATATTGGTAGTTTTTCATATACATATTCCTCCGATAGTAAATCATGATGACCGGTGGCAGTCAGTGCTCAATAGTACATATGATAATAACTGTATACATTACAAATGTACTGAACTGCAACAAACAACTGGTAACAGTGCAAACAGTTTAAAACCATCAAGAGGCAGAACGACTTTTCCGCGCATAAATGGTCCCTGTGGATCTTGAGGAGGCTGGGGCGGGATGGCTTGGGGAGATGTTCCTGGCCTGGTCCCACTATTAGGCTCTTCGGTCCAGCAAGTTGGCCACCGCTGGAGCAGCTTCCGGGAGCTGATGTCCGCGTCTTCGCGTTTGCGTCACATTTTTTCAGAACTTGGTAGACTAGCTAAACATTTAGCCCACTTGAAAGTTAATATTGTATGAAGGGAGTGGGCTCTAGGGCTAGCAATTAGGTACCACTAAGGAGAGCCTCTACCAGACACTTAATTAATTAATTTTCCCATTTTCCAAATTTGTATAAGCAATTGCGAATTTTCCATCATGCAGTGAAGCGGCACAATATTTCCAGGTTTTTCAATGTGGATAGCTGGATTTTGACTGCTGCAAAGGCAATGTTTACAACTGTATGTCCAACTGTTTGGGGAGGGGAAATCATAGTTTCAGGACCTTGGGGGGAATGGCTCCTTACCCCCCCCCCCCCCCCTGGATCCGCCCCTGATGCTTTGCACTGAAAGACGGTGACACCCTGATGCCGAGGCTGATGCGGCACTGTGAGGGCTTCCACACGCTGACTTCACATTTATGTGTCTTAACAGGTGTTGTGCATGCAGTGTAGCACCCAATAAATTTCGTCACAACAGCCATTGCGCCGAAATTTCGGTGCAACGGCTCCGCAGAGGCATCCTTAGCGCCTCTGCGTAGTGAGTGTATTTTTTCCAGTCAGGCAGCATCCCTCATAAAAAAAGGTTATCAGCTAAGCTCATTGAGAACCACACACAGGTGGTGCCAAAGGGAAGGACTATCAACTTAGTCTCAGGCAGGGACCAAGGGGAGGGAAGCACAAGGGCCATGCCCCCCCCCCCCCCCCACTGAGCAAACCAGTTTACATGGGGGCATTGCCACCCCCTCCTCAGTCAACAACTTTTTGCTAACAAAATGGAGGGAAATTGTATCCACCAGAGCCTGGATGAATTTCTCAATTCAATGTTAAACAATACACAATGCAAATTAACACACACTGGTGTGTTAATGTTACCCTGGTGTTTACCTGGTGTTACCCTGGCGTTACCCTGGTGTTTGCAAGTCACTATCTTCTTTACGCAATATTTCTGTATAATGAGCACATCAAACGATAGATAATTTCCTAATTAGCACATTTCAGTTGTACAAAAGCAGTATCCATTCACAACAAATATATACAACTTAAATATTTCGAATATATCACCACTTCGCGCCGATGCCACACGATTATTTATCGGGAATAAATTAATCCCGTCCAAGGCCCTATAAGAAGGTATTCATCCGGCGATTTAACCGAATCCGCCTCAAGGGTGGTGACGTCATCTGGACGTAGAATCGTGCATGCACAACACCTGTTAAGACACATAAATGTGAAGTCAGCGTGTGGAAGCCCTCGCAGCGCCGCATCAGCCTCGGCATCAGGGTGTCACCGTCTTTCAGTGCAAAGCATCAGGGGCGGATCCAGGGGGGGGGGGGGGGGGTAAGGAGCCTGGTACCCCGGTACAAATCAATGATAACTTGCAATTTTTGAAAAACTATATAGATAATTTTACCGAGCTGATTTACAAACAAACCCTAACAGAAAGACCGATTCAAGGTCTCCAACTTATTTAAATGACATTTTACTCTTAAGTCATGTTTATTTTGAGAACGAAGGGGCAAAGATTTTACTCCATCGCTAATGTTAAAAGGCCATATATATAAGCCGCGCCACAAATGTCGGTGCGCCAAAAAAAATCGCATAGATTACGTCACGTCTAAAAAAAGGACCACGTATGTCACGGTTTTGATTGATTAACATACGTGGTTATTTTTATTGCATAGCAAAAAGCAAATTGAGCCTATGGCGGCTCAAGGGATGACAATCCCCTGATCCCGTCACCGAAATCAAGGCCGTACAAGAGAGGTAGTCATCTTGGGATTTTAGTACCCTAATAGCAAACATTAGCGTGACGTCACTGGTGCTCTGGTCCGACTCGGATGTCGCCGCACGCGGTTCGGTGCGGTGCGAATATTTCGAACGGGATACGAAATATTCGTATCCCGTTCCTTCCTTTATTATTATTTTTTACCTTTATTAATTATCCTTCCTTTAATTAATGCTGAGGGGAAAACGGCCATACGCTGCCCCGGTCTGTGTGATGGGCGACTGGCGAGACGGCCATACGCTGTCCCGGTCCGGCTGATGTGTCATAAAAGACATAAAGACATAAAAGAAAAGTGCAACAAAGAGCCTCTTGGGCCCATCCGAGGTTGCACCCCACCCCACCCCCCACCCACACCCACACCCACACCCACACCCACCCCCACCCCCACCCCCACCCCCCCCCCCCCCTCCACCAGTCTCGCCCCTTCAAATCACCTTACTCTACCTGCATAAAAGAAGGCTAATCCCACGAGTATTTATGAAACTGAAGATTGGAAACTGAAATTAACATTTTCGTCTGATGACGATTTGAGCTTCATTGATGTACTTTCGTATAAAAATACAAAAGTGGGGTTTGACCTGTACAACCTACTTTTGGAGACTTCCACAACTATTTTTTTTTCAAATTTGCCGTCCGACTATTTTTAATTTTCTTGAAAAGTTGTGCACTGGGGGGGGGGGTTCAAGGACGGTTAATTAATTGGTAGTGACAACAACACAAAAAAAAAAACAGATAAGGCCTTCCGAAAATTTCCCAAGTTCACTGTGCAGGCCTAATTTTGACAAACTCCCAGACTAAGGAAGCGATTTTTGCGCCTAAGGTACGATCCGCGGATAACGTTTACCGCGGATAATTATCCTTCCTTTAATTAATGCTGAGGGGGAAACGGCCATACGCTGCCCCGGTCTGTGTGATGGGCGACTGGCGAGACGGCCATACGCTGTCCCGGTCCGGCTGATGTGTCATAAAAGACATAAAGACATAAAAGAAAAGTGCAACAAAGAGCCTCTTGGGCCCATCCGAGGTTGCACCCCACCCCACCCCCACCCCCACCCACACCCACACCCACACCCACACCCACACCCAGACCCACCCCCACCCCCACCCCCCCTCCACCAGTCTCGCCCCTTCAAATCACCTTACTCTACCTGCATAAAAGAAGGCTAATCCCACGAGTATTTATGAACTAATCCCTTCTCTGTAAAGTATTTATCTAATCTAATTTTGAAGGAAGCAAGTGTCACTGCATCAGCGACATCCCCTGGTAGCATATTCCAATGTCCTACAACCCTTCTACTGAAAAATGACTGTCGTAGCCTAGTCCTACTTTGTTTCATAATGAGTTTATGCTGATGACCTCTACCTCGATTTTCCCTATTGAACTCAAACATACCCTTTAAATATCCAGAATGCTGACTATTTACAAATTTGAAGACTTCAATTAGATCTCCTCTTAGCCTTCTATATCTAAGTGAAAACATACCCAATTTCTTTAATCTATCTTCATAAGGTAAACTACCAAGACAATTAACCATTTGTGTTGCCCTTTTTTGAACTCTTTCTAACAACCAGCAATCTTTCTCATATGTTGGAGACCAGGCTTGTACACAATACTCCAAATGTGGTCTAACGTATGCACAATACAGTTTTGTTATTACCTTTTCACTCTTGTAGGAAACATTTCTGTTAATGGCCCCTAGCATTCTAAGTGCCTTTTTCCTAGCTTCTACAACCTGGTCTGACGCTGATAGTCTATTGTTTACCACGACGCCTAAATCTTTCCTTTTCAATCTGCTCCATTTTCTGCCCACCCATTTCATACCTATGTTTACTGCTAACCCGTCCAGCGTGCATAATCTTACATTTACTCAAATTGAATTTCATCTGCCATGCTTCAGACCACTCAACTAGCTTGTCCAGATCTGATTGAAAAACATCCTGATCATGTTTTCCTCTAATAATCCTGACAACTTTTAGATCGTCTGCAAATTTCAAGACTTTGCTGTCTATACTGTTCTCAATTGCATTCACAAATATTATAAAAAGCAATGGGCCCAGGACTGAGCCCTGTGGAACCCCACTGAGAACCTCCTTCCATTGTGATTGGCACCCATTCAATATAACCCTTTGCTGGCGTCCTGAAAGCCACGTTTCTATCCAATCCAGAATATTGCCCCTGATCCCATGAATTTTAAGTTGCAACCCCAGTCTTGTATGGGGGACTTTGTCAAATGCTTTACTGAAATCAAGAAAAGCTACATCTAGCTGTTTACCCTGATCAAAGCTATCTGTTGCAACATCCAAAAACTCCAGAAGATTAGTTAAACAAGAACGGCCCTTCCTAAAGCCATGCTGTGTATCCTTGATGAGTTCATTTTGCTCCAAGAATTCAACAATCTTATCTTTGATGATTGATTCAAGCACCTTGCAGACTAATGAGGTCAGACTAACTGGTCTATAGTTTTCCTCTTTACTTCTATCTCCCTTTTTATGAATAGGAACAACATTTGCTCTTTTCCAATCAAGTGGAATTGTACTATCTGCAAGTGATTTAGAAAATATTATGGCTAATGGAACCGACAACTCCCTTTCAGATTCTCTTAAAAGTCTAGCATGGATTTCATCAGGTCCTTCTGCCTTGTTAGGCCTTACTTTCTTTAGATATTCTAGAACAAGTTCACTACTTATGCCACCTAGCTCTCCTCAGGGGGATGTCGTGCTGTGCTTCGCCATAGGCAAATTGGGGATTTGTGACGTCACAAATCGACAATTCCTGCGCGGATCTTACGTTAGTGACGCGCACCGCCGCCATCTTTAAACTTGTTTATAAACGAGTTGATCGATATTATTTCAGATTGGATTCACTGACGCCTGTCGTTATTAATTTAGTCTGAGAGCGAAGTTGATCTGACAATGCCACATTGCGCTGTTTCCAAATGCTCCAACAACTCTAGAAACAGTCCAGGACTCTCATTCTTTTCATTCCCCAAAGTAAGTCATTTAAAATCAGAATGGCTGCATAGGTGTGCCAGGAAGGACGAAGTAGTCGTTAAAACTGCCCGAGTTTGTGGAAAACATTTCCTGGATGATGATCTGGACGAATCATATAAAATTCAGCGATCTGTCCTCCCATCACATGTGAAGTTGAGGTCCAAGCTGAAGACTGGAGCAGTGCCATCGCTCAACCTACCATCATCAACCTTCACCAGGCAAGCTGCATTAGTTTACATTTATGCTGTCACAGTTCTGCATGTTTTTTTCTCAATTACATTCTTGTTTCATACCCCACAATGTTAATTGTTTTTTTTCTCATTTTGTTAATGTGAACAATGTGAATGACAAACATGTGGCCTTACCATAACCATATGCCAACATGTTTAACGTTTGCGAGTGATTTTTGGATTTGCTAGCTATGTATGTTTGCAATTTGCATGTTTATTTGTATTTATGTCTTGGTGCACATGTTTTCCATTGTCACAACTCACATGCTTGTTTTATTTCATTGACATGCGATGGCGAAAAGCCATTAAGTACAGTGTGTCAGTGAACCTGATTAAATAAACAACTCGACTCGACTTGACAGTACACCTAACCTATACACGAGGCGGAATCCTGCACACATGTCTCAATCCTGATATAGCATGTGTACCTGTTGGCTGCTATTCATCCAGATTATGGAGACATAATTGCTGAATGCTAGTTTTTTTAGGTAATTGTGTATTAATTAATGTTTCCCTTTCATTATAGGAAACCAGAAGCAGCATCAGCACATCGAGATGTGCGCATGCAGCAGCGATCCCTCAAGAAGCTGAGCGATGAGCTGACCTCTGGAGACTCTGGAGACTCTGGCCAAGAACTGTCAAGGTATGATTGTTCGCATATTATGCAAGATAAGGAGGCTCACAATTGTAGTGCTGTCGTGATAAACAAGAAAAGCGTAACTCACATTTGACAGATTTTGATATTTTGGTATCCTTTGATAGCTAACAGTTTTATATCACATTTGTATCAGTCTGATCAATACTCTTGACACTGTAACACAAAGCAGATAAGAACATACAATATGATCTCCTGCAAAAGTGCCAAATGTGAGTTATGTTTAAACGTTTTTGTTGCTTTTCACATCAGGTGGTGACCCCATTATTCATTAATGCCGAGAGGGATCTATACACCCTTTTACGCCCCATTTAGGCGGCAGTGCACGCATTTAAGAAATAGTGCAGACGATTTTGGCCTGTCAGCATAGCGTGTTCAAATATCGAACTGCCGCCCATGCTTCATATCAAACGATTTGCAGTGACGAGCGGGAATATTGATGCAAATGTCATTTGCCTATTTCTATTTTATCTGTCTCTATTCGGCATTACGAATCGTTTAATATGTGGCTTTGCCCCTTTTGACCTGATATGATATTTGACACTAGGTCAAATAGTAACCTTGACCTTTTTGGGTCAAACTGGGTATCTTCTGATTCCTCTCATAGAGAGCAACTCGTTGGTGGCTAAAGTTTTGATCTAGCATAAATAACAAGGAAGTTATACAAGAAAAGCATTTGTTTCTCCGGAATGAAGGATCCGAATATGCCTTATATGTCTTGCTAAAACGGCGCCTGCAACTTTTCAATCGCTTAGGCAATTAATTAGTGATAAGGATCGCACTATTCGCTAACTGTGAAGAAAAATTGAAGACAAGTTAACGGTTCAATTTTATATAAAATGCCATTCGCCAAAACCCTGCATACGAGGGGTTACGTGGCGCACGTGCAGGCATTGACGGTGATTGACCTCCATGCGGCTAAAACCACTCGCACCAGTTATGACATGAACAGATACACCATCTTGCAAAATTGCAACGGTCTGGGTGGTATAGTTTGTTAAATATAGCATATTGGTACAGAGAGGGGTACCACATGCACGTGCCAAGTGCACCTCTTGATCCAATGGACAAGTCTCGGAAAGTACGTGTCAGGACCAAGTGCACCTAGGGTGCAGTGTCAGAAAAGTGGCCCATTTCTATGGTTTTTTTTTAACTTGGTAGTTTTGCTCTGTGAAATTTGCGACTGTACAGAATCAAGTTTTTTAGTATGTGATGGTGAGTCCTACACCGCCGCCGCTGGTGCATCTAAACGTGACATTCTGCCAGCAGAGACTCTGAAGGTGCAAAAACTGTGTGATAAGTGCAAAAAAATGATTTATTGCACGTTTTATTCTGTCATTTGCTAAGGAAGCTTGTTTTTGTACCAATACACACCAAAGGCCTAAGTTTTAGAATATAATTATGATTGATCCTATAAAGTATGTGATAATGGTCTTGAAGGCTACATTGATGGTTAAAAAAAATAACCCTGAAGTCCTGACAGATTGGTTAGATGCCACTGATGGTAATGATAGTCCAAATTAGATAATCGGACCTAATCTCTTATCTTGTCGTATTGCTTTCGGTATTTAATAGTCTGAGTAATCATATTTATTTGGCCTTGTGATTAAATTTGGTGGAAACCGGACTGTGTCGCTAAAACTATTTGCTGACACTGGTTATGGTAGCTGTTCCTCATTATTTGACTCATTGTTCCTCATCCTAATTATTTGACATTGACTATGACTTCCAAAGTCATGATCAACCCATACTAATTAGGTATCTTCCTGTCTAACACGATGAAGGATATATTAGTGATATAATGTTTCATGTTAAACACAAATATACACAACACCTGAAATAAGCAATGCACAATAAAACTAAACTGGCTTCATTGTTTAAAAAAACATAAAACATATTTTGCTTGGAGTACAAAATATCAGTTCTTTACAGTTTTAAATGTGCAGAACAAACTTTCCTGGTGTACAAAAATATTAGCAAGTGTTAACTTTTCCAACCATGTCAGGCCTCGGCCACTATCATCCCTCAGGATTTGCCCCTTTTCTCCACTATTCTGAACTTCAGATCGTCTTGCCATTAGTGTGGCCCGTTTTAACACTTGCTGTTTCTCTGTCGCTGCTTCCAGGGACAGAGACGGTGACAGTCCTGCTGCTGAACTGTCTGCGCCTGCTCCTGGAAACCCTGGACCGGATCCTGGATCCCCAGTGATCATCTTCGAGGACACGACACCTCTGGAACAGGTTGTGCGTCTTGAAGGGGAGCTGCGGGACCTGCAGAAGCGTCTCTGCAAGCTGAGCAGGAAGTGGCGTAATGAGAAGAGGACTCTCCAGCGCCAGTTGCGGGTCGCCACTAAAAAAGGAGCTCAGCTGGATCGTCTGCTGAAGTCCGGCGTTCTGTCCGAACGTCAGGTGCGCCAGGCGGCGACAGGTCGCCGGATCCGCTGGTCTCCTGGAGATGTGTCCAAGGCGCTCGGTCTGCGGTGCCTCACGCGCAGATGCCCGCCGGAGCCGGCCGTCTACGGACTCGTGTAATTGAGCTGCGACTAACGCCGCCACCGCGCTGGTGTGCGCTGCCGTGCCCGCCGGAGCCGGCCGTCTACGGACTCGTGTAATTGAGCTGCGACTAACGCCGCCACCGCACTGGTGTGCGCTGCCGTGCCCGCCGGAGCCGGCCGTCTACGGACTCCTGTAATTGAGCTGCGACTACAGCCGTCACCGCGCTGGTGTGCGCTGCCGTGCCCGCCGGAGCCGGCCGTCTACGGACTCGTGTAATTGAGCTGCGACTAACGCCGCCACCGCGCTGGTGTGCGCTGCTGTGCCCGCCGGAGCCGGCCGTCTACGGACTCGTGTAATTGAGCTGCGACTACAGCCGTCACCGCGCTGGTGTGCGCTGCCGTGCCCGCCGGAGCCGGCCGTCTACGGACTCCTGTAATTGAGCTGCGACTACAGCCGTCACCGCGCTGGTGTGCGCTGCCGTGCCCGCCGGAGCCGTGTTGAGCTGTGACTACAGCCCCGCCTGGGCGACCCGGGCCATCTGGTGGACTGGGCGATCGTGGAGCAGGTATGGCTGCATGGGGACGAGCCCACCTCGTGCCCGATCTGGCTGTACCAGCCGCAGGCGGCGCGCGTCACACGCCTACTGCTGCGTCTGCCTGGTGCACTACCTGGCGCTCAGCGACCAGGCGGTATGGAAATGCCCCATCTGCGAGGAGACGGTGCAGCCGGACCAGGTGCGCCGCTGCCGGCTGGTGCCGCGGCCGCCGGCGCGCCTCGGAGACACCGTGGCCTTTCGGCTGGTGCGCCGCCAGCCGAGCTCGCCGCTCGGCCAGCTGGTGGAAGACGACGCCGAGCCCTACGAGAAGCTGGTCACGCTGGGAGACGCGGAGCGACAGAGGCTGATTAGGATCATACTGGCCACACCCAAACAGGTACGGTGATCGGCGGCGGCGGGGAGGGGGGGGGGGGGCAGGCAGGCCCGACTGGTGACTGTCGTTAATGCATGATAACTTGTCATGATGCCTAGATCAACTTTCACCAAAAGTGCATGTTATGTCGGCTCAATATGATATAACTGCTGTTTTCACGTGAAAAAGACCAATAATAACCCGATATGTATCATTACTAGTTCAACACTCGTATGCATCTGTATTATAGTCCTTGTTCGGCTCAATTTCCTCTTCCTCCTCAATCACCAAGTGTGTGGCTTGAAGTGTAACAGGTGTTTTCCTATGCTTGTGTGTGTGCGTCAGGTGGCGTCCGAGATCCTGGCGCCGGAGCGCGCCGCGCTGGAGCACCGGCTGGTGGAGCTGGCCGACGACCGGAGGCGTGCTTCGTCCAGCAGGCTCTCGCCGAGCTGGAGGAGCAGGAGGCGGCCATGGCCGAGCGCGCGCTGGCCACGCTGGCCAAGCCGCAGCGGCCCGACCCGGCCACGGCGGCCGAGCACGCCACGCCTCTGCCGACAGCCGTCGCCGACAGCGCCATCGTCTACCGCTCGGCGTTCGACGAGCAGACTGGAGGACGCAGCGGCCGAGCCTGCCGAGGCGGCCAGCGGCGCGCGCCAGCACTCCGTCGACGAGACCTCCTGCACGGAGGTGACGACCGCCGACCTGGAGTGCCGCCGACGGCCGCCAGGTCGGGGTTTCAGCCGTACGGAGGTGGAATTAGTGCTGCCTGCTGCGCTGTGACTTCGACCGCCACCGGGCGGGTGTGCGATGCCGTGCCCACCGGAGCGGACTGTCTGACAGGTCGGGGCTTCAGCCGTGCGGGGGTGGGCGTGGGGTCAGTGATGCCCTCCTACGGACGCCTGACTAGCTGTGACTGCAGTCGCCACCGGGTGGGTGTGCGGTGCCGTGACCCCCGGAGCGGACTGCCCAGCTAGGTTCGGGAATAAGGACGGGCCGTGTCCAGCTATGTGTATACGTTACCCGTTTGATTTAAAATAATTATGCAGTCAACCCGGAATTTCCTGATCGGGCGGTATGGTCCAGGACCCGCGCAGCAAGTACAATTTAGCGTGGGTTCTTACTTCAGAAATCCACCCATTCAAAGCATTCGGACTATTTTTTAAATGTATGCATAGCATGACTCAATTATTTATATTTTTTAAATAAATAATACCCGCGTTTTAAATAATTTTAATAAATTTTAATCATTTAATTATATTTATGAAATGATCCAGAACACATGTGTCATAAGAGTCGAGACGACTGTAAGTCGTATCACTATATACTCTATAGTGATATCAGCAGGGATGCGGAGCGGGGCCGGAGCCGCCGGAGCCGCTGGAACATTTTGCTCGGAGCCGGAGCCGGAGCCGTCAAAATGGCTCGGCTCCGGCTCCGAACGAGATGTGGAATCAAGCAAAATTAGCAAACATGAAATAAACGTGTCATGTCTAGTGGCAAGTATGGCTCCTTGGAAGAAAACACATTTTTTAACATGGGTTGAATGATCACGTTTGGGATGTACGGAACCAGAGCCGGAGCCGCTAGATTCTGCCCGGAGCCGGAGCCGGAGCCGTCGGGACATTTTACTCGGAGCCGGAGGCGGAGCCGAGATGCTTCCCCGGAGCCCGAGCCAGAGCCGACCCAAATGTGTACGGCTCCGCATCCCTGGTGATATGAGGTATCCATGTTGTATATCAACATGGATACCTCATATTGATATACAACATGATCCATGTTGTATATCAATATCGGACCCGTTGAGGGCGTGGCTGTTGATGGACCGTGCCCGAATACAAATATGATTAATTTGACCTTTGGTTTTGACTTGACCTTACCGATGTGGCCTTCAGGACATGGGGAGGGGGTGAATCTACGCATGGATAGTTCTCGTTTGCCGCCTCTCCCGTCTCCCTCCGATGCTCGGTTTGGGTTAGGCGGGGTAGGGGCGAACTCCCCACCACGGCCCGGTAGCCCAGATGGGAGGGCCGGCAAAACGGCAATGGTCACAATCGAAAGGTGTGATACTGGCATCGTGAATGAAAAAGGTGAGGCAAAGCACCACAGGTCAATACCGTGTCGTTTGCCGCAACGCCATTAAAGGCAAAGCCTACCAAATAACGTTAAATTTTTGCCACGATCCGGGTTCGAACCCCGGTCGCCGGATTAGCAGGCGGATATTAGCTGGAGGTAACTTTTTAATCGCCTTGTATCAAATTATCTGATATAGATAGAGCAAAAATGTATTTGGATAAAAGATAGAGCTTGAAATGGTCTTCCCTATGCCGCAAATAGAACATGACGGAGACAAAGAGTTTTTTCGTACCAGGCCTCCAAAGATGACCCATTTTCATTACTTGAATATGGGGAACGGATTCTGCGACCTTGTGACGTCACGGATTTTCGTAAAAACCCCGGATGACTTTACCTAGTATATACGGCCTTGCTCTCCTATAGGGGCTGTTCCAGCGCCCTCATCCGGATTAGGTGGAGGCCTTATTTTCTCCACCGGCCGTTCCCGCGCCTCAACTAAAATCGGTTGAGCCTCCACCAACCTCAACCGGATGAGCAAAATCTCAACCGCTCGTCGAGCGGATGAGATCGGGCAAAGTCGGATTACGGCAGCTATGGCGCACCAGTGACAAACTTTTGTAAACATTTTTCGGCGCCATTCGCGAAGAGCATTGTGGACAGCCTTTGCATGGATTCCATTGTTGTTTAGATCTATGGATGGATATGAGATCTATGGATCTATGATTCTGAGATTCTGAAATCTATGGATGGACGCACGGTGGATAAAAGTACCTCAACAAATTTCTGACACGCACGGTAAAACGCAAAACTGCGAGGAATAAAATAATGTATGTAAATGGCGGCCGCACACTGCGTCATTTGGCGCGCGATATCGCGGAATAAAGCTGGTCCGGACGAGGTTTTTGCTGTGCTAAACACCGCGGAACCACAGAATGTCGCAGTGATATCGCTCGCCGAATGGCCCAGTGTGCAGCTCGCATTACAGCGGAGACCGTGACCGTGACCGTGAATTCGCATCCAAACAAATGATGGCCAACAGCTGATAATTCCACTGAGTCTCTACCGCTCGTTCCCGCGCGCCGCTCCACCGCACCTCCACCGGGCACGCCTCAACCTATTCCGGGTGAGGGCGGGTGAGGGCGCTGGAACAGCCCCATAGTCTCCTCTGTCTCTAGCTCAGGCTGAAGTGCTGCAATACTACTCTGGTCCTCAATAGTAAAGACAGATTGAAACTGATCATTAAGCACTTCAACCATTTCACTGTCCTTGCTAACTAACACATCATCTACCTTAAATGGACCTATATTTTTGGAAACTGTACTTAACTTATAAAAACTGAAGAACTTCTTACTATCTGCATTACAATGTCTAGCTAAATCAAGTTCAAAGCTTTGCCCTTTTAGCTGCTCTGACCTTTTTCTTAACTGAATTTCTTGCATTCTGGTAGGCCTTCTGATTTATATCTAGTGAAGATCCCTTCAAAATGCCAAATGCACTTCTTTTAGCTTGTATAGCACTCCTTACTTCTGGGGTAAGCCAAACTGGATTGCCCTTGGTTCTGTTACGTTTGTGCCTGAGGGGTATATGCCGATTTTGAATTTGGCTTAATCTAGCTTTGAAAACATTCCAGGCCTCACATGCATCCAGACCTGCCAACTCAACGTTCCATTTTATCTGTGCGAGGTCATTTCTAATACCATCAAAATCAGCCCGGCTGAAGTTTGGAACCATAATAAGGTTATCTTTGGGCCTCATTTCTGATGAGATATTGAATTTAACCATATTGTGATCACTGGTTCCTAGACCTGCACAAATACTTATGTCACTAACTAGATCACTGTTGTCTGAGAATACAAGGTCTAGAATGGAGCAATGTCTGGTTGGCTCTGTTACAAACTGATGCATGAAAAGCTCCTCTTCAAAGATTTGCCTATACAACCTACACTCATTTGTTTCCTCTGCTATACTTTCGTATCCTCTTAAGTTAAAATCTCCCATAATAAGACACTGAGCCCGAAAGTTCCTACGTATTTCCTCACAAATATCTTGGTCTGTTTCAGCTTGGGAGTTCCTTGGAAGATTCCCTGGTCTGTAAAATGCACCTATCCTCAACCTTCCTCTGTTTCCTGTACCAATTTTAATGTCAAGCCAGATTGATTCTACTTCTTTTACTTTACTAGAATCATCAACTCTAGTAGTGCAGTACAAGCTATTTACATATACAAACACTCCGCCTCCCTGCTGTGATTCTCTGCAGTATGAGAACATGTTATACCCTTGTAACTCGAAATCCTGTAGCCTATCCCTATTATACCCCTCACTAACCCATGTCTCGGTTACACAAATGATATCAGGCTTTTCAAGGGCAACATAACACTCAAACTCATCAAATTTAGACCTAATACTTTGGGCATTCAGCAACACACATGTGATCTTATACTTTGAGCTGACTCTACTAATTCTGAGGGAATTATGATCTACTGTCCTATTCTGACATGAACTTCTACCAATGCTTACTTCCTGATGCTCTAGTACTAGCGTCCCTGAACCCCCCCCCCCCCCCCCCCCCCTCCTACCTAGTTTCCCTGAATGACACTTCTGTAGGCATCTCCCAAAGCCCTTGCCCCCTCATCCGATAAGTGAAGCCCATCCTTCATATAGTACCTATGCCACTTATAGAACTGATCCCATAAGTCTACATAACTAAGCCCCATAGCTGAACATAAGTTCTGAACTGAGCTGTTCACAGACAGAGCTCTCGAGTACCACTCCTCACTGGCTCCACAGCGAGGGAGGATGCCAGTCACAATGACTGGTTTCCTGGACTCCTTCAACCTCTGCAGCAGGCTCCGGTACTCCGCTACTATTCTCACACTCTGCCTAGGTCCTATGTTGTTCACCCCCACCTGTATTATAACTGTCTCCAGGCTACTCCTACCAAGTTCTGCCTCAATGACAGGGCCCATATCAACTACTCTTGCCCCCGGTTTGACTATACATCTGTCCCTCTTCCCACAGAATGTTCGCCTTAAGGGCCTTACCCTTGAGTCCCCAACCACTAAATGCTGAATCTCTTGCCAGTCACTTTCAGCTGCTGACTCTAACGCACTGAACCTATTTGCTATTGTAACCTGCTGATGTTCCCTGGGGCTGTACTGCCTGACTCTACCCTGAACTTTTGTCCATCCCTCCTGATCCCCTTCCCTCTTCCTCCTCCAGATTCTGCTACCACCCTCCATTACCCAGCACCCCTCCTCATCCTTACTGTCTGTGGCCCTAGCATTACTTTCCACAATGTTGAGTCTCCAGAAACGTGACCCTCCAACACACTTCCAAACCCCAGCCGCACTATCCACCTTTGCCTTATCCTCCTCCCTTATGCCCCTATCAGAACTACCACTGGTCCCTGATCCTGTAGGCTCCTTTTCTGACCCCCTAACCACGATCTGCGCATACGTTCCTTGGTCAGGAGCTACACCCTCCTGCGGCTCATCTCTACACCTCTACACGAAGGGCCGTGTCAGACGGCCCTTCGCTGCCCCGGTCTGGCTGAGGGGCAAGACGGCCATACGCTGCTCTGGAGTCTGGTCTGGCTGAGGGGTGAGATCAGAGTATTTATATAAAGACATAAAAGAAAAGTGCAACAAAGAGCCTCTTGGGCCCATCCGAGGTTGCACCCCCCCCCCCCCCCTCCACCAGTCTCGCCCCTTCAAATCAACTTACTCTACCTGCATAAAAGAAGGCTAATCCCACGAGTATTTATGAACTAATCCCTTCTCTGTAAAGTATTTATCTAATCTAATTTTGAAGGAAGCAAGTGTCACTGCATCAGCGACATCCCCTGGTAGCATATTCCAATGTCCTACAACCCTTCTACTGAAAAATGACTGTCGTAGCCTAGTCCTACTTTGTTTCATAATGAGTTTATGCTGATGACCTCTACCTCGATTTTCCCTATTGAACTCAAACATACCCTTTAAATATCCAGAATGCTGACTATTTACAAATTTGAAGACTTCAATTAGATCTCCTCTTAGCCTTCTATATCTAAGTGAAAACATACCCAATTTCTTTAATCTATCTTCATAAGGTAAACTACCAAGACAATTAACCATTTTTGTTGCCCTTTTTGAACTCTTTCTAACAACCAGCAATCTTTCTCATATGTTGGAGACCAGGCTTGTACACAATACTCCAAATGTGGTCTAACGTATGCACAATACAGTTTTGTTATTACCTTTTCACTCTTGTAGGAAACATTTCTGTTAATGGCCCCTAGCATTCTAAGTGCCTTTTTCCTAGCGTCTACAACCTGGTCTGACGCTGATAGTCTATTGTTTACCACGACACCTAAATCTCTTTCCTTTTCAATCTGCTCCATTTTCTGCCCACCCATTTCATACCTATGTTTACTGCTAACCCGTCCAGCGTGCATAATCTTACATTTACTCAAATTGAATTTCATCTGCCATGCTTCAGACCACTCAACTAGCTTGTCCAGATCTGATTGAAAAACATCCTGATCATGTTTTCCTCTAATAATCCTGACAACTTTTAGATCGTCTGCAAATTTCAAGACTTTGCTGTCTATACTGTTCTCAATTGCATTCACAAATATTATAAAAAGCAATGGGCCCAGGACTGAGCCCTGTGGAACCCCACTGAGAACCTCCTTCCATTGTGATTGGCACCCATTCAATATAACCCTTTGCTGGCATCCTGAAAGCCACGTTTCTATCCAATCCAGAATCTTGCCCCTGATCCCATGAATTTTAAGTTGCAACCCCAGTCTTGTATGGGGGACTTTGTCAAATGCTTTACTGAAATCAAGAAAAGCTACATCTAGCTGTTTACCCTGATCAAAGCTATCTGTTGCAACATTCAAAAACTCCAGAAGATTAGTTAAACAAGAACGGCCCTTCCTAAAGCCATGCTGTGTATCCTTGATGAGTTCATTTTGCTCCAAGAATTCAACAATCTTATATTTGATGATTGATTCAAGCACCTTGCAGACTAATGAGGTCAGACTAACTGGTCTATAGTTTTCCTCTTTACTTCTATCTCCCTTTTTATGAATAGGAACAACATTTGCTCTTTTCCAATCAAGTGGAATTTTACTATCTGCAAGTGATTTAGAAAATATTATGGCTAATGGAACCGACAACTCCCTTTCAGATTCTCTTAAAAGTCTAGCATGGATTTCATCAGGTCCTTCTGCCTTGTTAGGCCTTACTTTCTTTAGATATTCTAGAACAAGTTCACTACTTATGCCACCTAGCTCTCAATAGAAACGTTTTGGTTACAAGTCAGTAACTCGCACGGTCGTCGTTTTAACCTAGGTTGCGTATATAGACCTCCTCGACACACCGTAGCCGCCATATCAGCCGACCTCGATTTTCTTGAAACTCAAGTGCAACGCGTGTTTCTTTCGTCCACTGACAATATTGTAATAACTGGCGACCTTAACTGCAACCTTCTAGCGTCCGACAACGATATATGTAAATCGAGATTTAATCAGTTCCTAGACAGCCTGGCCCTGCACCAGCACGTGACTAGTCCCACATACGAGTCTGGATCTCTACTTGATGTGTTTGTGTCCAATACGGGAAACTTTTTGAGTGACGTATCTGTCTGTCCATGTACCTATAGTGATCACTGTATCATCCAAGCTAAATTGTCCATCCCCAAGCCTCGCCGTAAGCCGATTTTCGTCTCATCTAGGCGCCTACATCGCATTAATATATCGGCTTTTCACGCTGCTCTCAGAGCCACTGACTGGAGTGGAGTGTTCTCACGCGTGGAAGTGTCAGACCAGTGGTCTGCATTCATAAATTGTCTCCTCCCCATCCTCGACCATCACGCACCTCTAAAACGTATCAAAATTCGTAACCCTTCCGCTCCCCCTGTATCTGACACCACTCGCAACCTGATGGCACAGCGTCGCAGACTTCTTGTCCATAGTGATAGGACCCCTGAGTTCATTGCGCTTAACAAACAGGTCCGTTCTGCCATTCGTCACGACACAAGGCAGGACATCGCCAGGAGAGTGCGTGAGCTGGGTCCTACCACCATATTTCGGAATGTACGTCAAATCATAGCGGGCAAGAAGTCTGCCGACCGCATCGTGCCAGAGGCCACCCCTGACGAGCTAAACCAGTACTTTGTGGGCGTTGGTCCCCGGGTTGCGAGTGAGGTCCGGGCCAGGGGTGAGCCCCCCTCTCTCCCTGTCCGTCTACCTCGTGTCGGCACATGTGCCTTCAAACTACAGCCTATCTCTCTGTCCGCTCTCCGGTCCTTCCTCAACTCAATGAAAAATTCAGGGGCCTGTGGTGCTGACGGCATCTCTATTCAGGTAATAAAGCTTTGCTTTGCTGCTATCGGCTCCGTTTTACTCCATATCATCAATACTAGCCTATCTTCCGGCGAATACCCAGCGCCCTGGAAACATTCCATTATTCATCCAATACACAAAGCCGGCAGCCAGTCCGAAGCTTCCAATTTTCGCCCTATCTCCATTGTATCTGCCTTCCCAAAGCTCATTGAGCGTATTGTGCAACGTCAGCTTTACTCATACATGTCGGATAACCACCTGTTCTCCTCATCCCAGCACGGGTTCCGCTCCCTGCTCTCTACTGAGACCGCCCTTCTGACTGTTTCTGATCACATCCTCTCGGCTATTGACCACCAGGAACTCACCCTTCTCTGTCTCCTCGATTTATCCAAGTGCTTCGATGTCATCGACCATTCTATGCTCCTCTCTAAACTGCGTACATATAACATCGATCCCACCTGGTTTACATCATACCTCTGCGGTCACACTCAGTCTGTCTGTACGGCTGATGGGAGTGGGAACCTTCATTTCTCCAGGCCTCTCCCCAACTCTATCGGAGTTTTTCAAGGCTCGTCTCTTGGGCCTTTACTTTTTCAAATATTCGCTAACGATATGTGCCTGTTCGCGGGGGATGCTCATGTGGTCCAGTACGCTGATGACACTCAAATTTTGTTATCCGGCAAAAAACACCAACTCAATGATCTGGTCAGTAAATTGGAGGACACCCTGAGTGCACTTGATACCTGGTTTCACTCTCATGGTCTCAAAGTAAATACAAGCAAGACCGAATTAATAGCGTTCGGATCCCGCCAAAATTGGCGCGACCTTTACCCTGTTGCTGTTCAGTTCCGTGAAGACATAGTACAAGAGAGCCCATACGTCAAAAATTTAGGTGTTCTGTTTGATAAGCACTTCACATGGGACTCACACGTGTCTTCCCTGGTAAAAAATGTAGTGGTATCCTCATTGGGCTATCGCACGTGCGGCACAGCATCCCCGCGAGCTGTTGCCACTTCTTGTAAACGCCTTGGTCGTTTCACACGTTCGGTACTGTTTAGCAGTATTTGGCAATGGCTCGCAGAGGAACATACAACGCCTTGACAAAATTCTAAATTTTGCCCTTCGTGTCATATCTGGCAAACGTAAATTTGATCACATCTCTGACGTGCGAGCTGAGCTTGGCTGGCCCACTGCCCAGCAGCTATACAGACAGCACTCCCTAAATCTACTACACAAAATTCGAAACACCGGGGAACCACAGGCTCTTGCTTCCCAGCTTCATGTCAATTCTGATCTCCGCTCCCGCTCTACGCGACAGAACTCTGACCTGGCCCTTCCACGCGTGAGGACAGAGGCTGGCAAGCGCCGATTTCTATATCATGTTGTGCAAAATTACAATGAGCTGCCTTTAGCGACACGTCACTCAGCCATGCCCGCATTCAAAAGAGCGATACAGAACATGCCTCAACCAGAGTAGCCTGATGTATATAACGTAATGTGCGTGTGAGAGCATTGCAGTGTATGTGATGTAATGTGTATGTGAGAGTATTGAAGTATGTGCTGTATGGGAGTATGTGCTGTAGTGAAACTGTCTTCATTTTATATTAGGATGAGTGTACCATTCGTGTTGTCCATGCTTGTATGTGGCTCCGGAATAGCCCGCTTCGGCGTGGATGGGGTCCAACGTCAAATACAAATACAAATACAAATACTATAGTCTCCTCTGTCTCTAGCTCAGGCTGAAGTGCTGCAATACTACTCTGGTCCTCAATAGTAAAGACAGATTGAAACTGATCATTAAGCACTTCAACCATTTCACTGTCCTTGCTAACTAACACATCATCTACCTTAAATGGACCTATATTTTTGGAAACTGTACTTAACTTATAAAAACTGAAGAACTTCTTACTATCTGCATTACAATGTCTAGCTAAATCAAGTTCCTTTGCCCTTTTAGCTGCTCTGACCTTTTTCTTAACTGAATTTCTTGCATTCTGGTAGGCCTTCTGATTTATATCTAGTGAAGATCCCTTCAAAATGCCAAATGCACTTCTTTTAGCTTGTATAGCACTCCTTACTTCTGGGGTAAGCCAAACTGGATTGCCCTTGGTTCTGTTACGTTTGTGCCTGAGGGGTATATGCCGATTTTGAATTTGGCTTAATCTAGCTTTGAAAACATTCCAGGCCTCACATGCATCTAAACCATACGCTGTAAAGAAGGGCCGTGTCAGACGGCCCTTCGCTGCCCCGGTCTGGCTGAGGGGCAAGACGGCAATACGCTGCTCTGGAGTCTGGTCTGGCTGAGGGGTGAGATCAGAGTATTTATATCAATGAGTAGGTTCAAGTTTGGCGACTGCTATGGCTACGTCACGCCTGGTTCAAACTATAATAAACTAACTATGTTACCACATCAACTATTTCTGGTATACTTTTTGGAATAGTTCTCATTTTCTTTTAGAATGTAAGCTATATAGTAGGATAAGTATAATAATATGACGATGTAATCGGGTGCATATCATATTGCCCAATTACATATTGCCCAACCAATCACAGTGCCCAAATTACGAATTGCCCACAGCTCAGATGTGCTAACGGCTATTTGCCCAACGACACGTTGCCCAACGGCCTACTGCCCAACGGCTTTCTGCCCAACGGCTTTTTGCCCAACGGCCTACGGCCCAACGGCTTTCTGCCCAACGGCTTTTTGCCCAACGGCCTACTGCCCAACGACGTTCTGCCCAACGACGTTTTGCCCAAGGTACACATTGCCCACAACCATATGTGCTAACGGCTTACTGCCCAACGGCTGTTTGCCCAGCGCACACACTGCCCAACCACGTTCTGCCCAACGGCTTTTTGCCCACCCACGGACTGCCCAAAATCAGTAGACCAAAATCCACCGTGTTCTACCGCCTTCTACGCGCCAGCCCACCTGGTGCTGCCATCTGGGAAATCAAGCTTTATTGTAGATGGCAGCACCTTTTCTTTGCAGGCACTGATAATGGCCTGAACAGGCCTCAGATATCGCGGAACGGCGGCGCCGTCCGGCCGGCTGGAAGTGCCTGTATCCCGAAGTTGGATCTGGGATCCCAGTGGATCCCTCGGCATAAAATGCTTGAAGATCGCATCGTCCTGGATGCCCTCGGCGTAAAATGTTTCAGGATTTGGGATCTTTGTGGATCTCTCATCTCAAAATATATCAGGATTTGGGATATTTGTAGATCCCACGGCAGTGGCATCGCCACGGGGGGGGGGGGGCGGGTAACTTCCCCCTCCTCCGATTGGGTACCCCCTGAGTTCGATACAGATCCGAGGAGATTTTGATGTCGGTCAAAATTAGGGGTAGGTTGACCGTGCTTCCAGAAGTTTGCCTCGACACTAAATTTCAGATTTTTACCCCTGGGATTCCAACGAATCTGTGGTGCCCCGGCGCGGTGATGCCCCTTCATGGCCCAAGGGGGGAGGGGGGTCACGACCCCAGTGGCCCCCACCCCTGGATCCGCCACTGGTGTGTTCAAATGCCGCTAAAACTTGCATTGTAACCATTAATTTGTTAATCCCATCAGCACAAATACATTAGGTACAGCTAGGTAATTCAAACGTCAGGTCATATCCTTCGGGGCTATTTTTATCTATGATACAAATAGCATATCATTGCAAGCCTCAGCTGATGCACGCATCGGCGCGACGTCAAACCACGGCCACGTGGAAACAGAGGGGCCGTGACGGCAGATGCCAACAGAAGTGGCACTGATGCCAGCGAACAGTGTACTGTTGTCCTCGACCGTCCCAGCGTCCCAAGCCAGCGAACAGTGTACTGTTGTCCTCGACCGTCCCAGCGTCCCAACTAATTGGTATACCAGTCAAGGACGCACCGGGCATGTGGAACAGGCGCCGCCCCGCAAACGCTAAAACCAACACCGACAGACCAGGTGGCGGCACCTCGCGCAGTGAGGACGGGATGGCGTCACTGACCGCTGCGTGGGGGATCGGCGCAGGCGCGGCGGCGGATGTGCGGCCCGCACGAACTGATGGGCCGGACGGGTGGGCGGGGTGTCGCGGGTCTCCTGGTAGCGATCATGACCAGGGATGTGGGAACCGTGGGGGCGATGGGGCAACTCGCCCCCGCAACTTTGGAGCGGGGGGGGGGGAGGGGGCGACGCCCCCACAACTTTTTACACGTCCACTCGACCCTGTATAAGAACAAGGGCATTGTCACCGGAGTTTCAACGGCGGCGCGCAGCCCTGCGAAATTTGGCACAGCTGTTGGGACATCAATTACCAACACGGTGTGATTTTTTTTTCCCGGGTTATCCCAGGTCAGGTCACCAGGTCAAGTCAAGTGACTCCACATCCAAAAAAAATGCGGTTGTGCCACAGACAAAGTGATTGTGACCAAACGGTTTGAAACTCACATGATATCATCAGCCATCAGGTAATAAGTACCTACAATTAGTCTATCTCGATTTTTATTTTATATCGGTGAGGCGGGGTGACCTAAGGTCAGGTCTATTTCGTGACCTCCCCATTATAAGTCAATGGGGACAAATTAGAAACACGTATAAATCCATAGGAAATGGCTAAATTTGACCAATTTTCACCAGATCCACCCTCTGGCGGGTCCAGAACGGTGGTTGGGGCAGGGAGGGGGGAGGCACAGGTGGTTTGGAGGCCAAATCCCAAAAAGTTTCACACAATTCTGAAACTCATCGGATTTCGCTTGCTTATAAGTGCTGTGTGATGATAGCTGATTTAAAACAAACTTGCCTTAGTAAAAATTGCTTAGATTTTCTTATATATCAGAAAATGTGTCAATTTACTCTTACTTACCTTTCGATAGTCTTAGTCTGATGACCTGATCTTAGGTCAATTTTGATGAATCTTAGTTACAGCAAATTCAATTATCTTTCGAACGCTTTTTTCCGCGCGTCGCTAGCTCTTTTATTATCGAGATATACATCTCGATAATAAAAGCTAGCTACGCGCGGAAAAAAGTGTTAGCCGAAATTTAGCCGAAATGTAATATAATATATAATACAAAATAGCCGAAATTTGACCTCTGGTGACCTCAGTATTGACTTGACCTAAAAATGTCGTAAGCACTTTCGATAGAGATTGTCTCGAGCTATCTAACACCGTCTTCCGCTTGTGGCTACATTGCTTCTTTTTTTAGATCTTAGGTGAGGGGGCGGAAAAATATCCCCCCCCCCCCTCCCCGGCATCTAACACCGTCTTCCGCTTGTGGCTACATTGCGTGTTTTTTTAGATCTTAGGTGAGGGGGCGGAAAAATCACCCCCCCCCCCTGGCAGTTCGTGGTTGGCGAGAACCCCCGGCAGTGTGTGTGTGTGTTAATGGCAACAGTTAACTAACAAGCAAAATCACTAACTAACTAACTAACTTATATATAACTTAAGCAGATCAACTTTTTCCTTCTGAAAAATACGTGTGTTCTAATGCATTTGTCAGCATTTGCTTGAGTACGACCGTATACATTTCTATGTATTTATCGTTATATATAACGATATATTCATAGAAATGTACCCGAAACATTGACCATAACACCGTAAAACGCGGCATAGCATAACTCGGTTGAAGTATGGTATGGTACTCGTACCACATGTATGCTAAATGCATTATTTTGCCATGGTCAACTTGGTGCGAGTCCGGCGCATCACCTAACCAGCTACCTCAGGTTCGGGAGTCAGTCAAGCCCGCCGGTTCTGGATTCAGGTACGATGAAAGCTCCAGTTCCGCTTCTCCGACTTTTTGTAACCATAGTACCAGTGTGGCTCCTTCATGTTTAGCAGCTATTCTCTAGTTTTTTTCTTTCTTGTTAGGCGACCCATTTCTTTATATGATATTGATACACATGTCCTTAAATATATGACATACTATTAGCAATAAGCAGCATTGGGTATAGAAAAAAGCGGTACACGTTGCTTCTCTTCAGTCTTAATTTTTGCCGTAGTATTGCCAAAAAGTTCGCCCCCCCCCCAACTTCAAAGTAGTTCCCACGCCCCTGGTCATGACTGTTGTTTATTTTTCGTGTTTGTTGAAGAGGCACCTAGAAGTAAGCGTTTCGCTTTTGTGCCAATTCAACCATAACATCATGTCATACATCATGACCATTATCGAAATAAACAAACAAACAAACCCGATTTTGCGGAGTCCGCGTCAAATTAATAATGTTATTGCAGATGTAAGACTATGTCAATGTGTACCCAAGGGTGTAGGCAGGGGGCAAGGGGGTCATGCCCCCCCCCCCCCCCCCCCCCCCTCCCTGGAGGCCAGGGGGCCCCTCTGGCGACCGAGCGAGAGCCCCTGGGGCCGAAGACCCCAGTGTTTTTGATGGTGTCAGGCGCCCGCAAAACGCCTTACGTCGCATAAAAGAAGGCCCACGAACCGTTAAAAACATCGTAACACGAATCAATAACAACACTTGCATGTATATGTAAATACGTAAAAGGGCCCCAACCAGTGTGGATAGGGCCCTTTACCAGCTTTTGAAGGGCCCTACGATCTACAGAGGGCCTCCGTCGGCATTTAGAAGGCCCCTTCCGGTTGTAGAGGGCCCTCTGCCGACCTTTATAGGGCCCTGCCGATCTGTAGAGGGCCCTCTGCCCGCCTTTAGATGGCCCTTCCAGCATGTATAGGGCCTGCCGATCTGCAGAGGGCCCCTGTCGGCATTTAGATGGCCCCTTCCGATTGTAGAAGGCCGGCCTTTATAGGGCCCTGCTAATCTGTAGAGGGTCCCTGCCGATCTGGAGAGGGCCCTTTGCTGGTCTTTAGAGGGCCCTGCCGAAATCGCGCTGCCAATCTTTTTGTTTGGATCAGTATTAGTCGAAGGACAATTTGGCAATCACGGATTTTCGAGAGAAAAAATTGTCGTGACCTCGTGACCTACTTTTTGCGCCGTGACCTTGACCTGTTGGAAACTGAAATTAACATTTTCGTCTGATGACGATTTGAGCTTCATTGATGTACTTTCGTATAAAAATACAAAAGTGGGGTTTGACCTGTACAACCTACTTTTGGAGACTTCCACTATTTTTTTTTCAAATTTGCCGTCCGACTATTTTTAATTTTCTTGAAAAGTTGTGCACGGGGGGGGGGGGGGGGGGTTCAAGGACGGTTAATTAATTGGTAGTGACAACAACACACAAAAAAAAAACAGACAAGGCCTTCCGAAAATTTCCCAAGTTCACTGTGCAGGCCTAATTTTGACAAACTCCCAGACTAAGGAAGCGATTTCGATTTTGTTTCTATTGTTTGGATCGGGTAGTCAAAGAACAATTTGGCAATCTCGGATTTTCTATTTTAATTTTGTCACGTGACCTCGTGGCCTACATTTTGCGCCGTGAGTGACCTTGACCTGTTGGAAACTGAAATTATGTTTGTTTTCGTCTGATGACGATTTGCGTTCCATTGAAATGTCCTTTCGTATAAAAATATAAAAAGTAGGGTTCGACCTGTAAAAACTACTTTTGAGACTTGCAATGCACACAATACGCTGTTTGGGTACGTTACGTTGTATTCGCCTGGCAGGTCATATGGCGACCTGATGTCGGTGTAACAGGCACCTACCGAGACTAGGTTTCGTCGTCAGGAGTCACTTTCATGGACTTTGTTTCGAAAGCGTATGTCAAGTAGATGCTAAGTTATCGACAGACAGGTGCCCAAACAGCGTATTATGTCAGCATTGCAAGACTCAAAAATGATTTTTACAGTTTGCACCCCACTTCTTCTTTTTTATACGAAAGAATATCAATGAAGCTCAAATCTTCATCAGACGGAAATGTTAATTTCAGTTTCCAACCTAGGTCAAGATCACGGCGCAAAACGTAGGTCACGAAATCACGTGACAAAAAACAAACAAAATCGAAACTCCGTGATTGCCAAATTTCTCTTCGACTAATCCTGATCCCAACAAAAAAAAAGTTATCGAAATCGTTTTTTAATCTCGTAATCGTCAAAATTAGGCCTGCGTAGTGAACTTGGAAAATATGAAAAGCCGTATCTTGGAAAATGTCTTTTTGGGGATTTTTTTTTGGTCACCACCAATAAATACCCCGCCCTTGAAACCCCCAGTGCACAACTTTTCAAGAAAATGAAAAATGGTCGGACGGCAATTGTTTTTTGTTGTCTTACTGAGTTTTTTTTTTGTTGTTGTCTCCCCATGTAAAAAAACGTATTTTCGAAGAACGATTTAACCGCCACTGTACCCGCCACTGTACCAGGACAAAAATACGTCTGTCAAGACAGCTCAGATTCGGATTCGGATTCACATTCACCGGACCCCTACGATTTGGCTGAACATTGACACACATGTAGTACTCAGCATCCCCATTCAGTGGTGTAAAGCGTTTCCCATCACATTGAGAACTTTGACCTCCAGAGGTAATCATAGGTCAAGGTCGTTGACCCCGGACCCCTACGATTTGGCTGAAAATTGGCACACATGTAGTACTCAGCATCCCCATTCAGTGGTGTAAAGCGTTTCCCATTACATTGAGAAATTTGACCTCCAGAGGTCATCATAGGCCAAGGTCGTTGACCCCGGACCCCTACGATTTGGCTGAAAATTGGCACAAATGTAGTACTCAGCATCCCCATTCAGTGGTGTAAAGCGTTTCCCATCACATTGAGAAATTTGACCTCCAGAGGTCATCATAGGTCAAGGTCGCTGACCCCGGACCCCTACAATTTGGCTGAAAATTGGCACATATATAGTATTCAGTGTCCCTATTATGTGGTGTAAAGCATTTCCCATCACATTGAAAACTTTGACCTCCAGAGGTCATCAAATTCCAAGGACGTTGACCCGGACCCCTACGATTTGGCTGAAACACATGCGCACATGTAGTACTCAGCATCACCATTCAGTGGTGTAAAGCGTTTCCCATCACATTGAGAACTTTGACCTCCAGAGGTCATAATAGGTCAAGGTCGTTGACCCCGGACCCCTACGATATGGCTGAAAATTGGCACACATGTAGTACTCAGCATCCCCATTCAGTAGTGTAAAGCGTTTCCCATCACATTGAGAACTTTGACCTCCAGAGGTCATCATAGGTCAAGGTCGTTGACCCCGGACCCCTACGATTTGGCTGAAAATTGGCACACATGTAGTACTCAGCATCCCCATTCAGTGGTGTAAAGCGTTTCCCATCACATTGAGAACTTTGACCTCCAGAGGTCATCATAGGTCAAGGTCGTTGACCCGGACCCCTACGATTTGGCTGAACATTGGCACACATGTAGTACTCAGCATCCCCAATCAGTGGTGTAAAGCGTTTCCCATCACATTGAGAACTTTGACCTCCAGAGGTCATCATAGGTCAAGGTCGTTGACCCCGGACCCCTACGATTTGGCTGAAAATTGGCACACATGTAGTACTCAGCATCCCCATTCAGTGGTGTAAAGCGTTTCCCATCACATTGAGAACTTTGACCTCCAGAGGTCATCATAGGTCAAGGTCGTTGACCCCGGACCCCTACGATTTGGCTGAAAATTGGCACACATGTAGTACTCAGCATCCCCATTCAGTGGTGTAAAGTGTTTCCCATCACATTGAGAACTTTGACCTCCAGAGGTCATCATAGGTCAAGGTCGTTGACCCCGGACCCCTACGATTTGGCTGAAAATTGGCAGAAATGTAGTACTCAGCATCTCCATTCAGTGGTGTAAAGCGTTTCCCATCACATTGAGAAATTGGGCCTCCAGAGGTCATCATAGGTCAAGGTCGCTGACCCCGGACCCTACAATTTGGCTGAAAATTGGCACATATATAGTATTCAGTGTCCCTATTATGTGGTGTAAAGCATTTCCCATCACATTGAAAACTTTGACTTCCAGAGGTCATCAAAGTCCAAGGACGTTGATCCGGACCCCTACGATTTGGCTGAAACACATGCGCACATGTAGTACTCAGCATCCCCATTCAGTGGTGTAAAGCGTTTCCCATCACATTGAGAACTTTGACCTCCAGAGGTCATCATAGGTCAATCACAGCCTATGATGTCATCATAGGCTATCGTAACCTATGATGACATCATAGGTCATCATAGGTTACGATAGCATTATTTCTCGACCTTAAAGCAGCATTTGACAAAGTAAATAAAACAGCTCTCTTAATTAAACTCCATAACATAGGTATTCGTGGCAGACTAGCCAGTTTCACACAGGAATTTATCAAAGACAGAACCTTTCAAGTACGCTGCGGCAATACATACTCAGCAACATTCAATCAAGACCATGGCCTGCCCCAGGGCAGCGTCCTCTCACCAACGCTCTTTTTAATCATGATAAATGACTTATTTGATAACATTAATAACATATCTTCTCAATTTAAACACTCACTGTATGCAGATGATATAGCAATCTGGTTTACGCACGAGTGTCGATCGTGCTCATGCTTTCATACAACTAGCATTACAATACATACATGAATGGTGCGAAAAATGGGGCTTGCTAATTTCGCCCTCCAAATCAGTAGCACTTGTTTTCTCTAATCAACATAGATATATACTTCCCAGGCTTCCTCTCCTTATAAACGGAGACATAATCAAATATGTTAAAGAACATAAATACCTTGGTATCACACTTAACCACAACCTTAAATTTAATCAACATTTTGAAGATGTCAAACAACGCTGTGTAAGGCGATTGAACATAATAAAATGTGTTGCAGGCAAAGATTGGGGCGCAGACAGACGGACCCTTCTTCGCCTCTACACTTCCTTAATTCGCCCAATCTTGGACTACAACGGTTTCTTATTTGACAATATAGGCTCTCCAAAAATTGAAACTCTACAAACCATCCAGAACGCAGCCTTACGTATAGCAACAGGCGCTTTACTTACAACAAATATACATAACCTACATATAGAAACAAATATACCTCTGCTTTCCCACCGTCGTAAATATCAATTGCTTCGTTTTTACGCCAAATTATCTACCCGGCCAAACAGCCCTACCTACCAAACATTAATAAATACTCATACTAATATAAATCTCACCGCCGCTCAGCTTAAGCACCCTACGCTAAGTACCTTAGTTGTACGGGCAAAGGCGATTTTTAAAACACAAACATTCACTATCATCCCAGCGCCCGCCTTCAGGGCGTTCTGGCTTGATCCTACCCCAAAAATACACTTCCTATTAAAAAAAAAAACAAGAAACTAGTAACGACGGCAGAAACTCATAGTCTGTTTTATGAGTTTATAAGCACACATAATAACTATACATATATCTATACCGATGGCTCCTTAAGCGAAGGCCGAACAGGAGTGGGCCTGACTTCGGCAAATTTCAACAAGTCTAATCGTCTCTCCGACTTTCATTCAATCTTTACCGCGGAACTTCAGGGAATTTTATCAGCCATATATCAGATCAAAGGTCGCAATATCCAAACAGCAATGATTTGCACTGGTTCCTCTTCTTTATTTGCAATTTCTTCATTACACAACTCGTCCCATCCCCTGGCGCACAAAATTCGATCCCTTCTCAACCGTCTCCAGCATTCCAGTCAAGTTGAGTTCCTTTGGGTACCAGGCCACGCTGGTATCAAAGGTAATGAGACCGCTGACACTAGCCAAAAACAGCCTTCTTCTTCCACAACGAAATCATCTTCCTTGCCCACTCTCTGACATTTACCAGCACATACATTCGTGCTATCGTAAATTAATACAAAGAGAGTGGGAAGCACTTCCACATTTCCATCTATACCCTATCAAGCCCATTGTAAAACATACTATTTCCAGCGAACAAAATAACAGGCAAAAAGAAAAAGTTCTAGCGAGACTACGGCTGGGACACACATTAATAACACATTATCACATCATGGACAGAGTACCGCCGCCGGTATGTCATAAATGCAACAATACAATTTACAGCATAAAACACATGCTCATCGATTGTCCGCATCTTCAGCAGCACCGCGACAAAATGGCACAATACATTCAAAACAACAAACTTACATTAAACTTAGAAACGCTCCTCGGAGACGAACATTTGGATCTGATTGACCTTCTCTTCGATTTTCTTAGAACTCAATTAATTAATCAGATTTAACAGGGGTTTTTCGCCCAGCGCAATTTTGGCAACATGCGCAGGGTTTTCCCCTTAGCATAGGCGCTGGTTTTTATTATTTAGGAATTTTTCCAGCTTAAAAACACAACACAACAAGGTAATGCCAGGGAACCAGAGCCAAGGAGACTTGCATCATTGCGTAAGCCTCCTGTTGCGGCAATGACGGCGACCTGGCTCCATAATACACACACTTGCATAACAAGGTCGCACCAGGGAGCCGGAGCCAAGGAGACGCTAGTCTCCTGCAGCGGCAATGAAGACTCCCTGGCTCCAAATGTCCAAATGTATGTATGTATGTAAATATATGTAAATATACGGTGTTTATATTTTCTTAGAACGAAAAACTTAACGTAATGTAGGCCCTTCTCCCTTAGCATTGCACCGGTAGCATAAACCGGAAACGTAAATTTTGCTCCCTGGCCTAAATTGCCGGAAGTTACTTTCCCCACCCCGGAAAATGGCTCTAGGCCGCTACGGGAAGAAAAGAAAAGAAAAACTCTTTCCTTCGCCAAAAAGTCAAATATCTTCGGCTGGAGAGTCTTTTCAGCCAAGAAAAGTTGCAGATAAGGATTTCTCAACAAGGGCTACAAAACTGCTATTTCAGTTCAAAATCCCATGTTGAAGGTGAACTATTTCCTTTAAGTGCCTAATGTCCCCCCCCCCCACACACACACACACTCACGAATCTGGAAATCGACCACGGGGAGGGCTATATTATAGCGCCACCGTCCATAAAGCATGCCTTTTGCTATCTTGAGCTATCGAAAATGAAACGTTCTATTTCATGAAATGAAGAAAAATAAAGATAGCTTAGTAGCCAAGCTGCTATGAATCATAACAATGCTATTCCAAAATCCAAGCCTAATGTCCCTAATGAACCTAATGTCAAATATCGGCAGGCTGTCACCAACAGTATGACAAAAGCTAACTGGCGGTCCCGTATTCTAATTTGTGTGTGTATTCTTGTGTTGCGTATTCTTCGGAGGTGCGATGCAGAGTTTTATTACCATGGTCCATGGCAACCATTGTTGGTTTACTTGTCTGGATTGAGGAACGCGATGGTGGGAGTGGACCGAGTTCCAATGGCCAAAGGAGGATCAATGCTCGTTTTGCGGTGGACATCAGACATTTTTTCCGTAAGAAGGTAAATAAAATTGTTTTTGGCAGTTGACATGTTTTGTTTGTGGCTGAAACAGAACCTACGGTGTGGTTTCGTCACTCGTGGACATGACCCACTATATCTTGAGAGGTATGATGCCCAGAACTTACTTAGCTGCTACAAAGGGGATCCAGAAAGACTTTTTGGGGGGGGGGGCAAACAAAACGGGATTTATCCCCCGGGGCTAAATCTAAAGAAGTTTTACAAAATTCTGATCTCATCGGATTTTGCTCCCTTATGGATTGGTTGTTGAAATGAAATAAACTCTTTCTTAGTAGCAGTTGCTTAGTTCTTCTTTTATGTCGGGAAATGTGTCAATTTTGTGAAATTTTGTGTTTGTGACATTTTGTCACAAATGTCAAAATTTTCGATTTTTTAAAGTTTTTAAAACTTTTTAAACTTTAAAAAAAAAAAATGTGAGTTGTGTGTTATCACCAAACGAATCACCCATAGTTAATTTAGGAATTTACCAAACAGTGTGCATTAATATTCACCCCCAGCGGCCAGCGACCCAAAAACCAAAACCGTACCAACCCATTACATTTCCAAAAACGGCCCCATTACCACCCATTTCCATCCCGTTCCATGGGTTCCATGGGATTCCCATTCCATGAAGGGCTCTACTGCATAAAGTGCATTTAGCTGATTTCAAATGATGTGTAATATTGTGCATGGAATCGTTATTGCCTTCAAACGTCTAACCATTTGAAAATAATTCTCATTTTCTCCCATTTGTATCGTACAACGATCACATCGATCGCACACGATCACATGATTCTCCGCGTAGACCATGAAATGGGACAGGTGACATCATGGAGAGACGTTTCTGATATCAATTTATTTATTATCGACCCAAAATGCACTCGTTTCCAGTATTCTACTCACTAGATGCGAGAACAGCGAATATCCCAAGAGGCATTCAGCACACACTCAACCAAATCATCCATCGTTTTCCGACTCAAAGACCGAATAGTTACGTTACTTATTGTCTTCATTGTTACATCGTAAGGAGTTACGTGTTTTTCGGTTTTGCGAACTGAAGGCTGGGTATTTTGGTCGGTATGAAATATGTAATCAGTCAGAAGTAACGTTTTCAAGGACAGCAGCATGAGTCATAAGAAGGCCGCCGGAT
This sequence comes from Chirona hameri, assembly GCA_036785665.1. Classification (NCBI taxonomy): domain Eukaryota; kingdom Metazoa; phylum Arthropoda; class Thecostraca; order Balanomorpha; family Balanidae; genus Chirona; species Chirona hameri. Next base: position 64,870 of record JAXIVJ010001615.1, on the reverse strand, counting down.
AGATAGGAGAGTCGGCTTCAGCAGTAACACATGTAGTGGTGGTAGTGCTGCCATCTGCCTGTTACACGCTTAGCATAGGTGTCGCCACCAGCACCAGTTAGTTACCTTGCAGAGGTGGCGCTACTACCTCCATCTTATATCGCCGAGGTAGCGCCACTGATTCTCACTTCCACTCAATAGATGGCGCTGCTGGCTCTCATTTCGCAATGTGGCGCTGCGAATGGTTTAAGGCTCCACAGAGCACCTTGGTTGTGACACGGCTGCATCAGTTCACAGAAGACGAATCTGAAAAGGAGATACGGAGACGACCTGAACCCGCCAGCACCTAAATATAACATTGCCTGTTACGGGCACTACGACTGATTACGAAATATCGAAGCAAAGTCAATGTATCGGAGCGGTCACGGTCATCAAATCGCCCAGATAGCTAATTATTCGTATCAAAACGAAAAACATTTGTATTATAAACGACAATATGCAAACATTTTAATTAATTAAAGATGTACATTGTATACTACTGACTTACTGAGCATATATAGACAGATAATTGGATACCGTATAAACAATGGGAAGCATTATCTCGGGTTGCGCTCCACAGTCGACACCATAAAACCCAGACGCGCCTGCAGTGATCCTCACTCGTTGGGCAAAATGGGTAATTGCCCCCCCCCCCCCCTCCGCAACCGCCTGAAAGCGGCGCAAAATTGACACATTTCCTGATATAGAAGCAAATCTAAGCAACTCTTACTAGGGAAAGTTTGCATTAAATCAGCATAAGCAATATGCATAAGCAAGCGAAATCCGATGAGTTTTCAGAATTGTGAGACTTTGGAATGTTGCCCCCCCCCCCCCCCCCAAACTGGAAACCTAGATCCAGCACAGCCGTGAATAGTCACGTGGCCCACGGACGGCAGACCGTGCCAGCTCACCTATGCCGGCCGCCTGGGCCGCCTGGCGAAGTCCGGAGCGCAGCAGGTCCCGCGGCTCGGCGACCAGGGGCAGCGCGCTGGGCCCGTCGGCACCGTACGGGTCCCACAGGAAGATGTAATACAGCGAGAGCATCACGCCCGTCGACGACACGGCCATCAGGTACCCCACCACGGACAGCATGCGCACGAAGCGAGAGACACGCTCGGGCGCCCGCTCCTCCTCATCCGCTTCCGGCTTCCCGCTCTCACTCTTCGTTGCCATGGTGACAAACCACGCGAGACTCCTGGCGGTGAGTTAGCAGCTCCGGTACCGGTGCTGGTCTGAGCGGGGCCGAGAGAAAGGGAGCGCTGGCGTTGGAGCGGCGAGAAGACTGAGCCGCCGACAGCCCGCACCACCGACGCCACCGACGCCCCAGACGGCGGCGTTAGCGGGCTTCGTCGGCGGCGACGGCACCGGGCGGGCTTCCCGGCCGTCCCGGCGGCGGGTTGGGCCGGGGCAGTCAGCCAGCCACGAGCCAGAAACAGAGGGGCCGACGGCTGGGGGAACCGAGACTGCTGACGGCTGCCATTCGACACACCGATCTCTCCCTGCAGCCGCAGTATAAACAACCCGGGGAACGGTCAACAACGCAGACGAGTTGGTGGTAATGCATCCGTCATGGCGAGTCTCCTCGCAGTTTATCGCCGATGATGCGAGAGCCGAGAGGTTTTACTGAGCTGGGATCCAAGCAGTATTGGTTTCACATCCAAAATCCTTGTCGGGATGAGTAAAGGGTTAAACGCTGGAAGATGGTCAGCGTCGCCGCACGATCGAAGCCCCTTTCACAAGAGCGAAAAATACAATGCAATCCGAGTTTTCCGGTGCTGCTGAGTTTTCACAAAAAGTATCTGTGATTTATAATCCCATGTCGTGTTGATGTTCCGAATAAATACCGGTCGGTTTGGACAGGTAGCGTACTCTGGATAATCCCGGATACCGGATATCAGCCACCGAACATCGAGGTGAGCCTAAAACGTAGACATAGAAACGTGCGTACTCGGGTACGGTGATCTGTCACCCAGTCAAAATGTGCTGCTCACATTTCCCGGTGCAAGCGCAGATAAAACAGTGCATACTTAGAGTTCCCACTTTTATACGGAACACACCATACCCAACACGCAATCCAATGATGCATTGTAAAAGCGACAGTGACGTTATAATTGCAATACAAAAATATGTAATTTATATTCGCCACTGCAAAACACAACCATCAAATGACTTTCCCTTCACTCCCTAGATAAAGACCATAAACGAACAAGTACTTCAACAAATATCTCCAAGGACAAGCTTTAGCACCGTGACAAGACTAGGACGCCATATTAAATGCATAATACAATACGGGGCGCAACCTCCATCTCACGCAGGCTCACTCGGGTCTTTCTGCGCACGGCGGCTCCCCAGATGATGATGGTGATGATGATGGTGATGGTAATGGTGATGGTGATGGTGATGATGATGATCATGATGGTGGTGATGATGGTGATGATTGTGGTTTTAGGGCACCGCAACTGCCTTGCACCCATCCGGCTCCCCAGCTCTGGACACGTATTCCACCCCACCAATGAGAATAACATAGAATAACGGATACACAACCCCCCCCCCCCCCCCCCGACAGACACATCCGGAGTGGACTTCCGCTGACCGCCGATCGACGGCAGCGTCCAGGCAGAGTCCCCGCCCTAGTCTACCCGTCAGCACGCAGCCACAGCCAACAGTAACTCCACCTCGACTCCCCTCGGCGGTGAGCACCCCGCAGCGAGACACCACCAGTCTACTGGCCGCGGCAGGAGATCACAGTTGGACGGGCGATCAGCCCTCGTCCCGGCAGCGCCACTACACGCCGCCCCGCTCTCGTGTCTCGTAACAAACAGACCCGGCTCAGGACGCCCCGTGTCCCTGAGACGTGACATCGTCAGTTGTCACGGCCAGCCCCGCCGACCCCCGGACCGCTGACACGGGCCGGCCACACGGCGTCTGTCCCGGCACTGATATCTCACATGGGGCTGCTCCGGACCGCTGACACGGGCCGGCCACACGGCGTCTGTCTCCACACAGTCAGCTTCCGGCACTGATATCTCACACGGTGCTCCGGACCGCTGACACGGGCCGGCCACACGGCGTCTGTCTCCACACAGTCAGCTCCCGGCACTGATATCTCACACGGGGCTGCTCCGGACCGCTGACACGGGCCGGCCACACGGCGTCTGTCTCCACAGTCAGCTCCCGGCACTGATATCTCACACGGTGCTCCGGACCGCTGACACGGGCCGGCCACACGGCGTCTGTCTCCACACAGTCAGCTCCCGGCACTGATATCTCACACGGGGCTGCTCCGGACCGCTGACACGGGCCGGCCACACGGCGTCTGTCTCCGCACAGTCAGCTCCCGGCACTGATATCTCACACGGGGCTGCTCCGGAACGCTGACACGGGCCGGCCACACGGCGTCTGTCTCCACACAGTCAGCTCCCGGCACTGATATCTCACACGGGGCTGCTCCGGACCGCTGACACGGGCCGGCCACACGGCGTCTGTCTCCACACAGTCAGCTCCCGGCACTGATATCTCACACGGGGCTGCTCCGGAACGCTGACACGGGCCGGCCACACGGCGTCTGTCTCCACACAGTCAGCTCCCGGCACTGATATCTCACACGGGGCTGCTCCGGAACACTGACACGGGCCGGCCACACGGCGTCTGTCTCCACACAGTCAGCTCCCGGCACTGATATCTCACACGGGGCTGCTCCGGACCGCTGACACGGGCCGGCCACACGGCGTCTGTCTCCACACAGTCAGCTCCCGGCACTGATATCTCACATGGGGCTGCTCCGGACCGCTGACACGGGCCGGCCACACGGCGTCTGTCTCCACACAGTCAGCTCCCGGCACTGATATCTCACACGGGCCTGCTCCGGACCGCTGACACGGGCCGGCCACATGGCGTCTGTCTCCACACAGTCAGCTCCCGGCACTGATATCTCACACGGGCCTGCTCCGGACCGCTGACACGGGCCGGCCACACGGCGTCTGTCTCCACACAGTCAGCTCCCGGCACTGATATCTCACACGGGGCCGGCTCCGGACCGCTGACACGGGCCGGCCACACGGCGTCTGTCTCCACACAGTCAGCTCCCGGCACTGATATCTCACACGGGCCTGCTCCGGACCGCTGACACGGGCCGGCCACACGGCGTCTGTCTCCACACAGTCAGCTCCCGGCACTGATATCTCACACGGGCCTGCTCCGGACCGCTGACACGGGCCGGCCACACGGCGTCCGTCTCCACACAGTCAGCTCCCGGCACTGCTATCTCACACGGGGCTGCTCCGGAGTCCGGACCGCTGATACGGGCCGGCCACACGGCGTCTGTCTCCACACAGTCAGCTCCCGGCACTGATATCTCACACGGGGCTGCTCCGGACCGCTGACACGGGCCGGCCACACGGCGTCTGTCTCCACACAGTCAGCTCCCGGCACTGATATCTCACACGGGGCTGCTCCGGAACGCTGACACGGGCCGGTCACACGGCGTCTGTCTCCACACAGTCAGCTCCCGGCACTGATATCTCACACGGGGCTGCTCCGGAACGCTGACACGGGCCGGCCACACGGCGTCTGTCTCCACACAGTCAGCTCCCGGCACTGATATCTCACACGGGGCTGCTCCGGAGTCCGGACCGCTGACACGGGCCGGCCACACGGCGTCTGTCTCCACACAGTCAGCTCCCGGCACTGATATCTCACACGGTGCTCCGGACCGCTGACACGGGCCGGCCACACGGCGTCTGTCTCCACACAGTCAGCTCCCGGCACTGATATCTCACACGGGGCTGCTCCGGAGTCCGGACCGCTGACACGGGCCGGCCACACGGCGTCTGTCTCCACACAGTCAGCTCCCGGCACTGATATCTCACACGGGGCTGCTCCGGAGTCCGGACCGCTGACACGGGCCGGCCACACGGCGTCTGTCTCCACACAGTCAGCTCCCGGCACTGATATCTCACACGGGGCTGCTCCGGAGTCCGGACCGCTGACACGGGCCGGCCACACGGCGTCTGTCTCCACACAGTCAGCTCCCGGCACTGATATCTCACACGGGGCTGCTCCGGAGTCCGGACCGCTGACACGGGCCAGCCACACGGCGTCTGTCTCCACACAGTCAGCTCCCGGCACTGATATCTCACACGGGCTGCTCCGGAGTCCGGACCGCTGACACGGGCCGGCCACACGGCGTCTGTCTCCACACAGTCAGCTCCCGGCACTGATATCTCACACGGGGCTGCTCCGGAGTCCGGACCGCTGACACGGGCCGGCCACACGGCGTCTGTCTCCACACAGTCAGCTCCCGGCACTGATATCTCACACGGGGCTGCTCCGGACCGCCAGCCGACGGCCAGCCACCGACCAGAGCTGAGGCCGCGCCGGGGCTATCGCCAGTGGTCGGTACCGGCGCAGGCCAGCAGCAGGTGACACTCGGCCTGGTAATTGAACAGGATCACGGTGCAGCGCCGCGACCGCACGCGCGCCAGCTTGTCACACACCTTGGCCACGTACTTCATCTGTCCACGGCAGAGGACAGAGGAACAGCACTGATATCTCACCAGCTCGTCACACACCTTGGCCACGTACGTCCTCTGTCCACGGCAGAGGACAGAGGAACGGCACTGATATCTCACCAGCTCCAGTACCTGGCTGACGCTCTGTTGGAACGCCTGTTCTGGCTCGTTGAGCCGCAGCCGGCTGAGCAGCGCCAGGTTCTCCCTGTCCAGCTCGACCATCACCAGCTCGGGCCGGGCGGCCGGGCCGAGAGCCAGCAGCTCGGCCGCCAGGTGGCGCTCTGCCGCCGCCTCGGCCGATTGCCGCTGACTGGGCCGCAGCGTGTCGCGGTGCACCACCCAGTGCACAGGCAGGTCAGCCGCCGGCGCCGGCAGATCGGCCGGCCGCTCCACGCCCCGCTCGCCGCTGATGCCCAGCTTGACTAGGTGGTCGAGCAGATTGTCAGCGAACACGGTGGATTTGGCGGGAGCGCGCGCCTCCAGGGGCCGCACGCGCACCATCCTAGAGTCGGAGTCCTTCGGCAGGAGCAGCACGCGCGCGCCGTGCGAGGTGGCCCAGCGCGCTGCCTCGTCGGCGGCGGCCGGAGAGTCGGCGCCGCAGTAGAGGAAGGCGCTGATGCCGGCCGCCCACAGCTGGCGGGCGATGGCAGCCTGCCTGCGCGCCGCCGTCCGGTCCCCGCCACCGGCCACCACCACCTCGAACGGCAGGCCGGCGGCGGCGCGACCCTCCCTGGCCGCCGCCGCCGCCAGCTCGTCGAACGCAATCGAGACGGCGACGGCTGCCGGCTGCGGCGCGCCGTCCGGAGCCAACAGGGACCAGTAGTGCGACAGAAGCGGGTCGTAGCGGCCGCCTTTGGCCAGCACGTCGTCGCCGGAGCCGCGCCGCCGCGGACACTGCAACTGGAACAGCAAGCCGCGGAACTGGTGCTGCTCCTCGCCCAGCACCAGACCTGCCGGCGGCAGTCAGCGATAGAAACAGCGATAGAAACACACAGTGGCAGGCAGACGGCGAGTGCAGGCGGCACTGCACACAAGCACAGTCACTCTTACAGAAGGTCCCCAGGTGACAGTGTGCATGCACAAACAGGGAGACAGAAAATACGACACAAGACAGGACAAAGACGCAGAAAGGACCAGCGTGTCTGATTTGTGCACCTGAAAGAAGAAAAAACCGCTAAGTGACATATGGATAGAGACCACATCGGCCATTAAGCATGTCATAAGATAGGACATTTAGCCAAATTTAGCACAGTACCATGAAACGACAGACTTTATTGTCTGAATTTCACGGAATCATTTCAGTTCAAATGTTCGGGGAAACTGAAATGATATCCACCAGATAACATGGACTAAGACGCGCAAAATTAGCCCACAAGCTTCACGGTCAAGATATCTTATCTTGTTCACCAGTACGGCGCCGTAGTCGGCGATAAACGAGCGAGCGCCCAAGAAATGTATGGTGAATTTCAACTCGATCGGGAAGTGGTTTCTGAGATACAAAAAAGGTTGTGCACGTGCGCACGTGCAGAGGCACCCCAACCTGACTTGTGGGAAAGTGGCGGCTGAAAGGTCCCTAACCACACACCAAATTTGAACACAATCGGCTCAGCCTTTCCTGAGATATAAAATAGTGGTGTGCACGTGCGCACGTGCAGAGGCACCCCACCTCCGACTTGTGGGAAGGCGGCGGCAGAGGTCCCTAACCACACACCAAATTCGAACACAATCGGCTTAGCCGTTCATGAGATATAGAATAGGGGTGTGTACGTTACGTTTTTGTACTGACTGACACTAGGGAACTCTAGGGAAGACGCAACTGGACTTATACTACGGAAAGCAAACCTTCTTTCCACCCTGCCATCACGTCTTACATCTTTCTATCGTTCTTACTTTCCTGCCACTATTCGGCAGTGGAATATACTCTCAGCAGCTCTACGCAATATCCAATCCCGCTCTGACTTCGCTCGTCAAGTCTGGCAGCGATTTGGGGCACCAGTCACTACCTTTACACTCATTTGGCTCAAAAGTAGGCAACACACATCACACAAGACTTCGCATAGGACTAACAACACTGAACGCACATCTTTTCCAAATACAACACCACAACACACCAAGCCCATCGTGCAGTTGCGGACACCATCACGAAGACACCAACCACTACATATTCTGGTGCCCCCTACACAACGCTCACCGAGTAGACCTATTTAACGCGATAAGAATATTAATACCTAATTTCGATAACCTCTCGACTACAAGGAAAATTAACATTCTCCTTTTAGGCGAAAATGTTAACAAAGGCCAGGAAACAATCATTGCTCACCACTTCCAAACATTTATCATGCGTACTTGTCGCTTCAGCTCCTCAACATAACACGACACATCGTTTCTACAAGCTGACCCGACCCTAGCTGCCCGGCGCCTGGGCTACCTACAAAGTATTTAATGGTTGCTCGGCGGGCTGGTGGTGGGGTCGGCACAGTCGGATTATCTGTTCAGGTATAGTTTCTATTCACCATTTTCGTTGTTACTTTCACGTCATTGCTTTTGTTTGTCATTGCAATTTAGTTCCATGGAGAGGCGCTTTAATTTAAACGTTCGCTTTTGCGCCAATCCAACACTGTTTCTTTCGTTGTATATGTTTAATTGATAATACAATTACTCTGAACTCTGAACTGAACGTGCGCACGTGGAGGGGCAACACCACTGACTTGTGGGAAAGTGGCGGCTGAGGGGTCCCTAACTACACACACAATTTGCACACAATCTGCCCAGCCGTTGCGGAGTTTTTGAGAGAAAAACACTTTTCAACACCCCTCACGCGGCACGCGCCACGCGCAGTGGTAGTCACCCACATGAGTCGGCACTGGTCTCAAACAGGGTAGGTTAGATGGGGCTGCTCAACAAAGAAGTCCGCTTGTCAATCGGACGTGCAGTTGCAGAGATATGAACTTTTCAAAAGCGTCGCCACGGGCCGGGTTGGGCCGCTCATATTTATTTTTCCCATATACCAGTAAGGTGCCGTAGTTGGCGATGAACGAGCGAGCGCGAAGGAAATGTATAGGCAATTTCAACTCGATCGGGCAAGTAGTTTCTGAGATACGAAAAGGGCGCGCACGTGCGCACGTCCGGAGGCGCACGTTTGTTCCCACGTGCAGTTCCCACCTTTGACTTGTGGGAAAGTGGGGGCTGAGAGGTCCCTAACTACACACCAAATTTTAACACAATCGGCTCAGCCGTTCCAGAGATATAGAATAGGGGTGTGCACGCGCGCACGTGCAGTCACCCCACCCGACTTGTGGAAAGGCGGCGGCTAAGAGGTCCCTAGCCCCACACCAAATTAAAACACAATCGGCTCAGCCGTTCCTGAGATATAGAATAGGGGTGTGCACGTGCGCACGTGCTGTCACCCCACCCCTGAGTTGCGTGAAAGTGGCGGCTGAGGGGCCCTAACTACACACGAAATTTGCACATAATTTGCCCAGCCGTTGCGGAGTTATTGCGAGAAAATACTGTTCAGCACCTCTCACGTGGCACGCGGCACGCGCCACACGCAGCGGTAGTCACACACATGAGTCGGCACCGGTCTCAAACAGGGTAGGTTAGATGGGGCTGCTCAACAAAGAAGTCCGCTTGTCAATCGGACGTGCGGTTGCAGATATATGAACTTCTCAAAAGCGTCGCCACGGGCCGGGCCGCTCATAATCAGATTTTTCCCATACACCACGGAAGGACGAGCGAGCGCGAAGCGCTCGCTCGTAAACATTTCATACGAGGAGACCAGACAGCTCTGCCTCTATTCTCTAGCCGTGCTCACCAGGGTGCACCACCACCGGACAGGTGACCTCCAGCTTCTCAGCGTATTCTATGACGGTGGTGAGCTCGTGGAGCGCCTGGCGCGCCGCCTCCGAGGGCCGCCGGCTGGTGAACTGCTGCTGTACCCGCTCCAGGCTGCCCCGCAGATCCAGCCGGAACCACAGCTGGTTCAGGCACTTCTTGGACAGGCCGAGAGACTCCAGCTCGCGCTGCAGCTGCACACGCAGCCGGCGAACACGCGGTCAGAGCACGGCGGCCGACCAACACGCGGTCAGAGCACGGCGGCCGGCCAACACGCGGTCAGAGCACGGCGGCCGGCCAACACGCGGTCAGAGCACGGCGGCCGGCCAACACGCGGTCAGAGCACGGCGGCCGGCCAACACGCGGTCAGAGCACGGCGGCCGGCCAACACGCGGTCAGAACACGGCGGCCGGCCAACACGCGGTCAGAGCACGGCGGCCGGCCAACACGCGGTCAGAGCACGGCGGCCGGCCAACACGCGGTCAGAGCACGGCGGCCGGCCAACACGCGGTCAGAGCACGGCGGCCGGCCAACACGCGGTCAGAGCACGGCGGCCGGCCAACACGCGGTCAGAGCACGGCGGCCGGCCAACACGCGGTCAGAGCACGGCGGCCGGCCAACACGCGGTCAGAGCACGGCGGCCGGCCTACACGCGGTCAGAGCACGGCGGCCGGCGAACACGCGGTCAGAGCACGGCGGCCGGCCAACACGCGGTCAGAGCACGGCGGCCGGCCAACACGCGGTCAGAGCACGGCGGCCGGCCAACACGCGGTCAGAGCACGGCGGCCGGCCACCGTCGGTCGGCCAACACAGTCATCATCACTTCACACCAGGCGCCAGCACACACAGACCTACAGAGCTGATTGAATCCACCGAAACGATGACTGGGCATGCTGCTTCTGATACTCTCAGCATTCGCACAAACCCAACCCAAGAAACAATGGATACTAGCTATGCCGGGGAGTCGGACACGGTGTAAGTGTCCGCAGTGTTTGAGACCCCCCCCCCCCCCCCCCCCCACACACACACACCTGCGCGCGCTGGGTGTCGCGCCCCTGCCGGCAGAGCAGCTCCAGCACCTCATCCCGTTGGTCGGGCGGCACTCCCGCGGCCTCCAGCGCCGCCTCCAGCAGCAGCGTGTGGCCCAGCACCAGGTGGTAGTCGCGACCGGCCAGCGCCGGGAACGCGGCCAGCACCTCGCACAGCAGGCCCAGCATCTCGGCGTCGGCCAGCAGCGCCGCCGCCGGCGCCGCCAGGCAGCCGAACAGCGCCTCGTGACGCTCGCGCGGGTGCTGGCCGCGAGGTAGTCGCTCCTCATACACGCGCTCGATGGCGTAGTGTCGGAGCGGGGCGGCGCCGGCGCGCGCCAGCAGCCGGGCCAGCGGCACGCGCTGGGAGCGCGGCAGCTCAACCAGCCGCCCTGTGACCGTCATCAGGCGGACGGCGCCATCGGCGGGGGCGGCGGGCACGGTCAGCAGCGGCGCCGTCAGCGGCACGGCGCCGTGTCGCTGGAACAGCCGCTCCAGCCGGTGGCGCGCCACGGCCGACAGCGCGGCGCGCTCCGGCGCCACGCCACGCCGGCCCAGCTGCACGTCGTACGCGCAGTCGTCGGTCGCAGAGGCGCGCTGCGAGAAGCACGCATCGACCATGTGCGCGTAACGGCGCGTGTTTGGCTTCAGCACCGTGTCCTGGAATATCTTTCGCAGGCGCGCCTCCTCGAGCGGCGGCGACGGCATCAGGTCGGAACTGAGCAGCTCCACGCAGGAAGGCCGCGCCGTCGACTCGTGCTGCAGAAGCCAGCACAACAGCTGCAGCTGCTGGTCCGTCAGCCGCTGGCGCACGTCCTCGTCCACACGCACATCGGGCTCACGCACCTGACGCAGGCGGTGGATCCGCTCGGAACCCGTGTCGAACTGGCCGCAGCACATCTCGAACCAGATGACGCCCAAACTGTACACGTCCACCTTGTTGGTGTAGACACGCCGGCGGTCGGCGGCGCCCGGCGCCAGCTCCAGCTCGGGTGCGCGGTACAGCGCCGTGCCCACCGCGTACGACGTGTCGGAGACGTCCCCGGCCGCCTCGGCCGGCGGCCGATCGGCGACCGCCTCCTCCGGCCGCCTCACCACCTTGGATGTGGCCAGACCGAAGTCGCCAATCTTGACGTGCTCGCTACTGTCCAGGAAGATGTTGTCCGGCTTGAGGTCGCGGTGAATCAGCCCATGGCCGTGTACGTGCGACAGGCCCTCGACGATCTCCCGGAAGAGGCGCCAGAGCCGCTGCTGGTCTAAGTGAAGCTGCGGGAGCGCCGTGCGCAGCGTGCTTTTCTCACAGTACTCCATCAGAATACAGAGGCAGAGACAGGTGCGCGGTGGTCGCGGCCGGCGGCGGCTGCTGCTCGGTCCACACGAGGACGAACAGCTAAGCTCGGCGCCAGCCACAGCCCCGGCGTCACCGCCACCGCCGCCGCCCTCAGACACCGACTCGAACGTGATACTGTCCGAGGACCCATCTTCCTCATCTTCTTCTTCCGGTGCGCTCATCGTCTCCTCCTCCTCCTCCTCCTCCTCCTCCTCCTCCTCCTCCTCCTCCTCCTCCTCACTGTCCTCGTCCTCGTCCTCGTCCTCATCGCAGATCGCCTCAGACTCCATCCAGGACGTGTAGTACCGCACGATGTTCTCATGCTGCAGAATGGACAGATGCTGCGCCTCCAAGGCGATCTTCTTCTGGTCTTGCCGCCGGCTCGGCTCCAGCACGATCTTCTTCACGGCGTACAGCTTCCCGTCTACCTTGTTTTGCACCTTCAGCACCTGGCCGAACCCGCCTTCGCCCAGGAGCTCCAGGATGACGAAGTTGTTGGCAAGCTGCTGGCTGGACCCTGACGGCGCGGCCGGCACGACCGCCCGCGGCTCGGGCGCCGGCTCACGGCGGGGCTCGTCCCAGGGCTCGGCGGCGGCGGCGGCGGCGGAGCCGGGCCGGCGCCACTCCCCGCTGAGGAAGCCGTGCTCCGCCAGCTCGGCGGTCGACCAGCGCCGCTGCTCGTCCGGCTGCAGACAGCGCGACAAGAAGTCCTGGGCCGGCTCGGGCAGCCAGTCGGGCAGCGGCTCCGGCTCCGACGTGATGGCTCCGCGCGCCACCGACACCAGCAGCGCGCCCAGCCGCTGCACGTCCGCCTTCTTCGGCCGGCCTACATACGGCGGGTAGTCGGGCGGCGGCGGCGGCGGCGCGTCCGTCAGCTCGGCCAGGCGCCGTACCACCGAGTAGTCTGCCAGTCGGACGTGGCCGCTGTTGTCCAGCAGCACGCTGGTGTGCCGCAGGTCACGGTGGATCACGTCCCGCGAGTGCAGGTGCGCCAGCGCCGCCGTCAGCCCGGTGGCCAGCAGGCGCAGCAGGGCGGGGTCGGCGCGGTCGCCGTGCCGCACATAGCGGCTCAGATCGGTGCCCTGCACGAACTCCTGCAGCACGAACACCTCGGCACCGAAGGCCGACTCCTCGAAACACATGCCGAGGTAGTGGAGCAGGTTGTCGTGTCGGTGCTTCACCAGCCTGGCGATCTCGCGCTGCAGCGCCGTCAGCTGGTCCAGCATCTCGCGGCGCTCCTGGCCGGCCGGCTCGGCGGCGTCCCGCGGCTTCCTGGCGCGGCCTGCCGTCCGCCAGCGCACCGACCACTGCTGCACGCGCAGCGCCTCGCCCGAGCGGAGGTCGAGGCAGGCGCGGACGGCGGCGCCGGCGGCCGTGTGCTCCAAACACTGTCCGACCAGCAGCTCGTCGCGGCCGGCCACCGTCAGCCGGCGCGTGCCGGCGTGCTCGGCGCACTCGGCGCTCTCGGACACACTGGCCGTGCCCGAGTCCAGCTGGCTCTCGGAGAAGCGGCGGCGGGCGGCGCGGCGCTCCTCCGCCAGCAGCCGCTGCTGCTCACGCTGCACCTCCAAGCGGCGGCGTGCCCGCTCGCCCTCCTGCCGTTCGCGCTGCTGGCGAGCCCCCGCCGCCGCCGCCTCGGCCTCCACTCGCTCGCGGTGCTCCTTTTCGGCGTGCAGCGAGTCAAAGCGCGGCCGGCTGAGCGAGTCGAGCAGCTCCTGGCAGTGGCTGGCCAGCTCCAGCACCATCTCGGAGCCGAGCTGGTCGCGCGCCACCCGCTCCAGCTCGGCCCGCAGCCGGGCCAGCTCGGCGTCGGACAGCTGCTGCGGTTGCTGCAGACTGATGGCGGGCGGGCTGTCAGGGTAGCGGTAAGGCATCTTGAGTCGCAGCCGGAGCTCGCTGCGCGCCTGGCCGTCCCTGGCGGCCGACTGCAGCCGCAGCGCGATCTCGGGCGGCCGCGGCGTCTTCCACACGTCACTGAGACGCAGGTCCTCGAACTCTCCGGCCGCCGGGTACATGGACTGGATGACCACCACCTCGTTCTCCTGTCGCTCCCGGTACTGCTGCTCCTCCGACATCGCCCTGCCGGCACACGGTCACGACGTCTGTCTCAACGTCTCAGGCTTCAGCGGAGCAACCAGGGACACAAATATACTTGCATTTTGTCCCCTGAGAAGTGAGAAATCCGCTAGATTAAATATAGATTCATAATAGATTTGGCAATTATAGATAATAAAATTGTCACCCTCATTTGACTGACCAACTGATCTTACACATTATCTCTGCTGAGCACTAACTCACTTAAAAGGAATGCTTCACCTTTGTATTAGTGTTAAACTGAGATAGCCATTATCTTGGGCCGTTATTGAAATGTCCAAATTACTAAGGTAATTTTTCCCAAAACAGTCAAAACAGTTTTTAAGCAATTCAATTTACCATTTGCAAAATGACTCCAGGCTGGTGCAGCCGCTGATTGGCTGACAGACACGTTTTCAGCCAATCCCACTTTGTCAGCCAATCAGTGGCGGTCTATAGCTCAATAATGGCGTCATTCGCCCAAATCTAAAAACTTAATTTGTATAAAGTTAAGTGACTTTTCGAGTACAAAATATCACCACCGTTTTTAGCAGCACTTACTTCATATTTTCTACTACAACCAGCGTATATTTGACAACTTTCAGAAAGGTGAAACATTCCCTTTAACTAATTCATTCAACTAATGACAATACTATTTGAGTCGGGCTGTTGTATAACACTGACATCTCTGCAATGATCTGCTGCGATCTGCTGCAATGGCAAGAGTCCACCGCGTCGCGCGGGCGGCTGAACGGGCATTAGTAACACGCTATAAGGGACTCTGTGTCAGTGTGTATCGAAGGTCCCGGATGTAACGCCGGACGGTCACCCGCCCGTTTCGGCGGTCCGAAACCGTTCGATTCCGTTACTATTTTCGATCCTGTGTCGAAATTACTAAGCGCAGCGAAGACATTCATCATCACAATCAATTTGTGGACCCGTATTATAACTCAGTTCAAAACTATCTCAGTTCAAGCTATCAAGCTATCTCAGTTCAAAACACGTGTGAAAGGTAGACTATTCCCTTTAACCCTCGCTCTACGGGGTGGTCCTAAAACGACCCCCCCCCCCCCCCCCCCCCCTGAGGTTTGTCTTGCATAACTTTTTAGACATGCGGCGCATCTTGCTGAAATTTTCAGTAGCTAAGTATACAATTATACGTATGTTGTAAAAATTTCATTGAAATTGGTTGAGAAATTTGGGAATACTAATGTTTTGATTGTTGGTAGAAAAACGATAAATGTTTGAAAAATCGTAGAAAACAGAGTCTTGAAGCAAATTGCAAACACCATTAAGCAAATATATAAAATGTTATTTTCTTTCAAATGGCAATCTCGGATTTTCGAACTTTTGGGTTTTTGACCCGCAAAATGAACAAAAACTGATTTTTGTTTTGAAAAATCACCACAAAATCACAATTTTCAAAGATGTTAAAACCGGAGTATATGTGAGAGAACTGAGTATGGACAATACTCAAACCAAATTTCAAAGAAATACCTCTATTTTTGACTGAGTGGTGGCTCCCTAAGTGTAAGAAATTCATCACGTCATTTTTTAATAACTTTTTTGGACTTTTTTTTAACCAGATACGAATAAATCATTACCTTTGCTGTATTTCTGAGACAAAACTGGTCTAGGAATATGCCTTTTTATTTACATTTATCAATTTCTCATTTTTAGGTTTTCTGACAGAACAAAATCGCTGTTCTGGACGTGGTCGATCGAGGTCATTCACTTGACCTGGAAGGTCACTCGTTGACCCGAAACCTAAAAATTGCATACCGTTAGATTCCAAACACGAGAGGCAACATGTTGGTTCTTACCGCGTTGCTCTATGTTGCTTGGTTTGTAAGTTAACAGGGGGGGTCTTTTTAGGACCCCCTCCCCCCCCCGTAGCGCGAAGGTAAAAAAAGCTCCCGTAGGGCGAGGGTTAAGTGGGCTTCTAACAAGGAGCTGTGATGTCGATGTGACGGATCCCTGCCCTGCGTAGTGTGTTCTGCCCTTGCTCTCAGAACCCCGCTTTATCCCAGCATTCGCAATTGGGTGTGCCGAGCGATGAAATGTCCGCTGATTTTCCGCGCGGCCAACCTCCATCTTGTGACTGTGAAATAAATGCATTGTGCAGACTGCAGGCGCAGAGATGCGATGAGACACCCTCTGTACCTATGTATCCGCGTTTGTTTTGTATATGCGTGTCGTGTGTGTGCAACTATACTACACTGATCTCGCACAGTGGCGATGGGCACGACTGCTGCACAGTCGTACAACCCTTACCGATCTCACGCGAGGTCTCGGACTCTCTCGAGTCGACCGGACGGCGAGGGACCGTGTGCTTGTTGCGCTGGCGCTGCGGGTGCTCTGCGAACAGTGTATAAGCTTCCCGCGCTGTGCTCGCTGCCGATCGTGCTTTAGACTCGTTCAATGATGGCACAGCTCTCGTTTTTACCGAGTGATGATACCTTGTGTGCGGTGAGACAGGCGACAGGAGACTGGTCCTGTGTTGTTGTCTGACAGGAGACTGGTGATAATTTTACGATGTTTTTTTGCTGGTAGCGGAGTACATTTTATCGGGAAAATTGCGTACATAACTACAAATAGGATTATATTCATGGCAATTACAGATTAGGCTGTATGGTAAGAAAGCAAACACTACAAGGCATACAGGTCCAGACACTCAGACAACAACCCAGGTCCAGACACTCAGACAGGTCCAGACACTCAGACAACAACCCAGGTCCAGACACTCATACAGGTCCAGACACTCAGACAACAACCCAGGTCCAGACACTCAGACAGGTCTAGACACTCAGACAACAACCCAGGTCCAGACACTCATACAGGTCCAGACACTCAGACAACAACCCAGGTCCAGACACTCATACAGGTCCAGACACTCAGACAACAACCCAGGTCCAGACACTCATACAGGTCCAGACACTCAGACAACAACCCAGGTCCAGACACTCAGACAGGTCCAGACACTCAGACAACAACCCAGCAGAAATTAACTCGGGCACTTCTCGGGCAACTTGGGCTTAACATGGGCATAGCCCCAGTTAGCCAAACATACGAGTTTTTCTGCTTGGGCACAGCTCGGGCCAACAAGGCAGCTTTCGACTATTATCGAGCTGATATTGGGCATGCTCGACCAGAATTAATCACTAGGGCAAGCCGAGTTAAGCCCAACAATGCGGCTTTTAACTATTATTGGGCTGAAATTGGGCATGTCCGACCAGAATTCACCACTCGGGCACAGCTCGGGTTCGTCTTTGGCTTGACGGAGACTAAAGTCCGCGACGAACTGCGCTTCAGGATGGCGGATGACGCGTACTTCCATACTTGTAGTTGAGTTGCAGCTCAACAGATGGCGTCTTTCAAGAAGAAATCATTTTTCGTATTGTTTTACCAAAAACAGACATTACCTTAACCCGCGCACTGCAGGGGGGTTGATTCCCTCCCCCCCCCCCCCCCCCCCCCCCCCCTCAGGTTTTTCAAAGATAGCGAAAAAACGGCGGCGCGCAGCGCCGCCGGGTTTTTGGCACGCCTGTTAGGACATCAATTGCGCAGACTTCGAAAAAAAATTACCTCGGGTCATCTCAGGTCAGGTCACCAGACCATGTCAAGTGACCCCACCTCCAAAAATGTTTGCAGTTGTGCCAAAGCCAGAGTTTTTCACCAATCAGTTTGAAACTTACAGTATGTCATAAGGGCATAAGTACTTACAATTCGTATATCTCGGAATTTTGATATCGGTAACCTAAGGTCAGGTCAATTTCGTAACCTCCCCATAATAAGTCAATGGGGAAATATACAAATGCTTCCTATGTCAAGGATATGCATGATATTAGTCCAATTACTTCTTGATCATGTTATTATAGGATATTATTGATGATCCAAGTGTATTTTTTTCTTCAGTGACCCCTATTGGGTCATTTGAGGTCATGCGAGGTCACCATCACTTTTTGTGTCAATAACTCCCGACATAATGAAAATAGAGAAGTAAAATAGACATCAATGTGTTTGTCTCGTCGAGACACGTCTTTCCATATGCAACATGCCCTACTTGGGTCACCACTTGAACTTGACTTAAGGGTCAAATTTTTAAGTTAACTTAACAAGGTACCATGTATATCATGAAAAGTGCCTTCGCCAGATAAACACAATGGCGTGAACAGTTTTCCGTTATCTTTATTAAGTAAAAGTTAATAGCGAAAAACGATTTAGCAAAAAACTGTATTTTTCCTTTTTTGATCACTGGAGCCTCAAATATTCGACCTGAAATCCAATTTGAGGACACCTTACGATTGATAATTTCACTGGCTGGCGTTTGCTTTTTCCGTTTGTTTCTAACTAGCATAGTTTCTGAGATATATGGGAATGTCTGGAGCGATGTCATAAAACAGGAAAAAAAACTGGAAATTTTGACCTTTGATGACCTCTGGTGACCGCAATTTTGATCTGACCTAAAACAATACTGAAATACTTTCGATAGAACTTGTATCAAGCTATCAAATACCGTTTTCCTCTTCCTCGCTACGTAGCGTAGTTTTCGAGATCTCAGGGGAGGGGGCGGAAATCAACCCCCCCCCCCCCTGCAGTTCGTGTTGGGCGCAAAGCCCCTGCAATGCCCGGGTTAACATGTAGGGCAGTGTGAAGTTGGGAAATGTCGCGAAAAGCAATCCAAAGGGAGATGTTGTCATGAGATCTGAAAATGAATTGCTTAGATATACGTATATGCTAATGTGTCAAACGGAAGTAGCATTCCTAAAGTCAGAGGGTTATATAATGGTAAAAGTTCACGAATCATTTATTTCGAAAACATTTCAATGGCACGAAATGGCCTGATCATGCCGAAGTGCCCCAATCAACAAAATGTCAAATGTCGGGCATAGTTCATCGCGAAACTGGCGTGTAGACATTATGACGCTGAAGCAGCCATTAGCGAATTCATTAGCTACATCGTGGCGGTCTTGGACGTGATCAATGAAAGCGATAGTGATGCGTTATACTGATTGTTAGTATTGTGTGAAGAGCATTATAGTGACTGCCTTGCCAGGGGCGGGTGGATATCGGTTACCAAACACTGATCATGAAGGATACGGCCTAGAATCTCCTCGCCGAAATTACCTGCGACCTCCTCTGCCAGGGTGGGCATAACGCAGCACAGCCCCGGTCGGGACCCGATCAGTTTGAGCCTGGGATTGCCCGAGCACCTACTTAGGCTAGCCAGCGTGGGGCCACACTATACGCTGTTTAAAAGTGCATTAAGCAACTCGGGCTGTCCTCGGACTAGCCCGAGCAGCCAGTGCCGCGCGTACTCGGCAAGCCCACGTGAGGCAACAGTTGCCGGTGGTTATAAAAGCACGGAGCAACTCGGGCTTTGCCCAAGTTAGCCCGGGTAGATGTTCAACCTCGGGTTTAGCTCAGGTATGCCCGACGTATTTGGCTGGGCTAGCCCAGGCTGTAACTCGGGTTCTGCTTGGCGTAAGTGTGTCATACGCCAGTCAGAACCCGAGTTACAGCCTGGGCTAGCCCAACCATATATGTCGGGCAAACCCGAGTTCTGCCCAATTGGGCCCCACTCAGAATTCCTGGCTGGGTCTAGTGTAATTCAATACCTACCTATCGGCTACCAGAAATACAAGGTATTCTGAACTAGAACTGGGTAGCCACACATAAAAACAAGCAGTAATCTTCGACTAAAGTAACCTTGAATCTTGATTACTACAAACACTGCGCACCGACAGGTACACACCCCATTCCATACTGTGTGCTAGGGATATAGTGTGCCATGCTAATACCGACCAAACATCTTAAATGGAACAAATAATACACTTAAAAAGACACTATGCATATCAGTAGTAGCAACTTACAGGTTTCCCTAAAGTGGCACGTCGCCAGGATTTCAAGTTCTCCTAAAATCTTCTTCTTTTTTAAAATTGTCTCCCCTACCCCGGTTTGGGGTAGCATGGACCTGAGTGCGCCCCTGTCCCGGATCGATCCAACTTGGGCCGACCGAGGGGAGGTCAACTCCTACCCGCCGTAACTGACACGTTGCGGTTACACCACGGTTATAGTGGAACATGTATGTGGTCCTCGGAAGAGGCTTTTTCATTGTAGTAAGTTACACACACCAAAGCAAAGGGTTCACAACTGTCGTTCTGTGCGAGGGGGTGGAGCAGCCAGAATGGTACTCTGTGCTCTGGGAACGGCGCTCACCTGGATGGACCTTGTCATGAAAGACAGGGGCGGATCTAGCCGTGGGTTTTAGGGGCAATCCAGTGGCGTATTTCCAAAAAGTTGTTGAGTGGGGGGCGGGCAGGGGTGTGGCAATTTTTTTTGTGTGGGGGTCGGCTAATATGACTGGTAAAAATGTATCTCCATTTTTATGCATGTAAGTTTGCAGCATTTTTAATGTGGTTTCCATGTTATAGTAAGTAGGTACATGTTGTTTAGCAACCAGAAAATTTTACGGGTTTGCCTGATAAACCCCAGAAATATGGGCCTTGTAGAGGAAAAAAGCTCAAATGTTATTCATTCAATTCGCCGTTACAAAGAACCGAAGGCTTCGTCATGACGATGGCCACCGATGTGACGCGGCGAAGCGACGTGCACATTTTAATTTTAGGTCGTGGAAAACGAAATTTTTCTATGGAACACAGACCGTGAGAGAGCAGCGAAGTCTCAGGTAACCCGTATTCCTGGTTGCACATCTCAGTATGATGACAAACATTGAAAAATATTGAGATTGTACGAGTTTGCCTGATAAAACTCAGAAATATGGGCCTTGTAGACATAGAGGAAAAGAAGCTAAAATGCTACTCATTCAATTCGCCATACAACGAACCAAAGATGATGACGATGGCTTCGTTATGACGATGGTGACCGATGTGACGCCGCGAAGCAGCGTGCAAATGTAAATTTTTAGGTCGTGAAAAACACAATTTTAATATTGGAACCAGACCGTGAGTGGAGCCAAACCAAAGGGAACCCCTATTCCTGGTTGCACATCTCGGTATGATGACAAATATTGGTAGTTTTTCATATACATATTCTCCGATAGTTAAATCATGATGACCGGTGGCAGTCAGTGCTCAATAGTACATATGATAATAACTGTATACATTACATATGTACTGAACTGCAACAAACAAACTGGTAACAGTGCAAACAGTTTAAAACCATCAAGAGGCAGAACGACTTTTCCGCGCATAAATGGTCCCTGTGGATCTTGAGGAGGCTGGGGCGGGATGCTTGGGGAGATGTTCCTGGCCTGGTCCCACTATTAGGCTCTTCGGTCCAGCAAGTTGGCCACGCTGGAGCAGCTTCCGGGAGCTGATGTCCGCGTCTTCGCGTTTGCGTCACATTTTTTTCAGAACTTGGTAGACTAGCTAAACATTTAGCCCACTTGAAAGTTAATATTGTATGAGGGAGTGGGCTCTGGGCTAGCAATTAGGTACCGCTAAGGAGAGCCTCTACCAGACACTTAATTAATTAATTTTCCCATTTCCAAATTTGTATAAGCAATTGCGAATTTTGCATCATGCAGTGAAGCGGCACAATATTTCCCAGGTTTTTCAATGTGGATAGCTGGATTTTGACTGCTGCAAAGGCAATGTTTACAACTCGTATGTCCAACTGTTTGGGGAGGGGAAATTATAGTTTCAGGACCTTGGGGGAATGGCTCCTTACCCCCCCCCCCTGGGATCCGCCCGATGCTTTGCACTGAAAGACGGTGACACCCTGATGCCGAGGCTGATGCGGCGCTGCAAGGGCTTCCACACGCTGACTTCACATTTATGTGTCTTAACAGGTGTTGTGCATGCAGTGTAGCACCCAATAAATTTCGTCGCAACGGCCATTGCGCCGAAATTTTGGTGCAACGGCTCCACAGAGGCGTCCTTAGCGCCTCTGCATAGTGAGTGTATTTTTTCCAGTCAGGCAGCATCCCTCATAAAAAAGGTTATCAGCTAAGCTCATTGAGAACCACACACAGGTGGTGCCAAAGGGAAGGCTATCAACTTAGTCTCAGGCAGGGACCAAGGGGAGGGAAGCACAAGGGCCCCCCCCCCCCCTCACTGAGCAAACCAGTTTACATGGGGGCATTGCCACCCCCTCCTCAGTCAACAACTTTTTGCTAACAAAATGGAGGAAAATTGTATCCACCAGAGCCTGGATGAATTTCTCAATTCAATGTTAAACAATACACAATACAAATTAACACACACTGGTGTGTTAATTTGTTACCCTGGTGTTTACCTGGTGTTACCCTGGCGTTACCCTGGTGTTTGCAAGTCACTATCTTCTTTACGCAATATTTCTGTATAATGAGCACATCAAACGATAGATAATTTCCTAATTAGCACATTTCAGTTGTACAAAAGCAGTATCCATTCACAACAAATATATACAACTTAAATATTTCGAATATATCACCACTTCGCGCCGATGCCACACGATTATTTATCGGGAATAAATTAATCCCGTCCAAGGCCCTATAAGAAGGTATTCATCCGGCGATTTAACCGAATCCGCCTCAAGGGTGGTGACGTCATCTGGACGTAGAATCGTGCATGCACAACACATAAATGTGAAGTCAGCGTGTGGAAGCCCTCGCAGCGCCGCATCAGCCTCGGCATCAGGGTGTCACCGTCTTTCAGTGCAAAGCATCAGGGGCGGATCCAGGGGGGGGGGGGGGGGTGGGGGTAAGGAGCCTGGTACCCCGGTACAAATCAATGATAACTTGCAATTTTTGAAAAACTATATAGATAATTTTACCGAGCTGATTTACAAACAAACCCTAACAGAAAGACCGATTCAAGGTCTCCAACTTATTTAAATGACATTTTACTCTTAAGTCATGTTTATTTTGAGAACGAAAGGGCAAAGATTTTACTCCATCGCTAATGTTAAAAGACCATATATAAGCCCGCGCCACAAATGTCGGTGCGCCAAAAAAAAATCGCATTGATTACGTCACGTCTAAAAAAAGAACCACGTATGTCACGGTTTTGATTGATTACCATACGTGGTTATTTTTATTGCATGGCAAAAAGCAAATTGAGCCTATGGCGGCTCAAGGGATGACAATCCCCTGATCCCGTCACCGAAATCAAGGCCGTACAAGAGAGGTAGTCATCTTGGGATTTTAGTACCCTAATAGCAAACATTAGCGTGACGTCACTGGTGCTCTGGTCCGACTCGGATGTCGCCGCACGCGGCTCGGTGCGGTGCGAATATTTCGAACGGGATACGGATAGTTGCGCCTAAGGTACGATCCGCGGATAACGTTTACAGCGGATAATTATCCCTCCTTAAATTAATGCTGAGGGGGAAACGGCCATACGCTGCCCCGGTCTGTGTGATGGGCGACTGGCGAGACGGCCATACG
Organism: Chirona hameri; assembly: GCA_036785665.1. Classification (NCBI taxonomy): domain Eukaryota; kingdom Metazoa; phylum Arthropoda; class Thecostraca; order Balanomorpha; family Balanidae; genus Chirona; species Chirona hameri. The sequence goes on along the minus strand of JAXIVJ010001615.1, from coordinate 41,686 downwards.
CTGTCCCGGTCCGGCTGATGTGTCAGACGGCCCTTCGCTGCCCCGGTCTGGCTGAAGGGCAAGACGGCCATACGCTGCTCTGGAGTCTGGTCTGGCTGAGGGGTGAGATCAGAGTATTTATATCAATGAGTAGGTTCAAGTTTGGCGACTGCCATGGTTACGTCACGCCTGGTTCAAACTATAATAAACTAACTATGTTACCACATCAACTATTTCTGGTATACTTTTTGGAATAGTTCTCATTTTCTTTTAGAATGTAAGCTATATAGTAGGATAAGTATAATAATATGACGATGTATTCGGGTGCATATCATATTACCCAATTACATATTGCCCAACCAATCACAGTGCCCAAATTACGAATTGCCCACAGCTCAGATGTGCTAACGGCTATTTGCCCAACGGCTTTTTGCCCAACGACACGTTGCCCAATGGCCTACTGCCCAACGGCTTTCTGCCCAACGGCTTTTTGCCCAACGGCCTACTGCCCAACGGCTTTCTGCCCAACGGCTTTTTGCCCAACGGCCTACTGCCCAACGACGTTCTGCCCAACGACGTTTTGCCCAAGGTACACATTGCCCACAACCATATGTGCTAACGGCTTACTGCCCAACGGCTGTTTGCCCAGCGCACACACTGCCCAACCACGTTCTGCCCAACGGCTTTTTGCCCACCCACGGACTGCCCAAAATCAGTAGACCAAAATCCACCGTGTTCTACCGCCTTCTACGCGCCAGCCCACCTGGTGCTGCCATCTGGGAAATCAAGCTTTATTGTAGATGGCAGCACCTTTTCTTTGCAGGCACTGATAATGGCCTGAACATGTTCATGTATTTGCGAATCATTCCATATAAATGGCTTAATGTTCGATTCGAGTGAAAAGGATACAAGTTGGGCGATACAAACGAAAAACACGACAGACAATTTAAAACACGCATCGCACACACACAAGAAATCGTGGTAACTATGTTAATAAAACGAACGAATTCAAGCTTTCACACACCGTCGTCACAATTTTCGAGTTGGGATTTTAGCACGGCGAGGCTCCGGGAGGCCATAACGGCCGGCGTCAGGTGGTTCCAAGACGAGGCCGCCCTATAGGAAAAAGCCCTGCGCGACATGGATAGCCGGAAAGCGGGCAGTTCTAGAGCACCAGCCACCGCGGCCCGCGTGAGGCGCTCACTCACAGCGGTGCGAGGGATGAATAGCGATCGGACCGCTGCCGGGGCGCGGGGATCGTTTAAGGCTCTGTAGACGCCGATACAGTCGCGGCGCCCAACGAGGTCGCGTATACCCCGCCAGCCTAGCGACTCCACGATCGGTGAGATATGATCACGACCCTGCGCACCCGAGACGATCCTTGCCGCGAAATTTATCACCTTTTGTACCCGGCTGAGGTGGCAGCAAGGCTGTATAAACCAGGTAGAACACTCCGGCCGAAAAAGTGGTGACAACTGGAAGGTGCAATATTTGGCAGCCGTTTGCAGCCGGCAGCCGCGGTGACGTCATCAAAATAAAAAAGTGACGTAGAAGAGGGGCACTCGGCAGGCCAGCGGGCCGCCAGTCTCAGCTTAATGCGTTCGCTCTCCCACTTTTTGACGCTTTGTTACTTCGTTTGGCGGCCGATTGTTACAATTAAGATGTCTTTCAAGGAGCAATTAAATGGTGCATTTGATGCCATTAAGAAAATTGAAATATGATCAAAACTGTTAATGTTATGGGATGGCAAAGTTCACCAGACGGATTCTGGCAAATCGCTGTATGTGATTTGCCCGATCTCACAGCCGGCCAAGGCTCTCACCGCTACTCTACATCCATACCACCGTCCACATCTCAACCCACATAGGATATACTTCACTCTTCACAAAACATCAATACCGCCGTCCACATACCATCCATACCGCTGTTCACACAAAATCCACACCACAGCTGCAGCGGCCGCCTCCCCGCCACCGGGAGACCCCCCCCCCCCCCCCCCCCCGAGGGTGGTGAGCGAAGCCCACGCTCCCTCCCGACTCACCAGGGTCACCGGCTGGCGGACGGTGGGGCTCAGCGCACTGGCCATGGCGGACATAGTCGGTGCGCCTGCGGTCCTGCGGCACATGGTACGCACCTGTGGGCCGCTCTCCTGGCGGTGCGAAGCGGCGGCCGATCGCTGCACCTTCAGTGGGTGCCCCTCCCCCCCCCCCCCCCCCCCCCCCCCCCCCCCCCCCCCACTGCGGCCTGCCGGGAAATGAGCGGGCGGACGCTCTGGCCGGGGAGGCCTCGGCCCTCCACAGGAGGACGATCCAGCTGACGACCGGACCCTGGTAGGGGCTGAGCTGGCCGGCGGGGCTCTTCCGCGAAATCATGGGGTACCGCCTACCGACGCCCGTCCCCGGTGACGATCGTGACGCTGCGGTCAACGTTCATCAGTTGCGCGCCGGTCACTGGGGACGGGCAAAATCCTATCTACACCGCATCGGACGACGGCCAACAACCACCTGCGCCGGATGCAGCGAGAGGGACTGCCCAGCCTCTCGCTGCTTAGTCTGCAGAGAGGGGGCGGACACCCGGGGCACGTGCTCCTGCGGTGCCCGTGACTGGCGGGGCCCCGCCTCTGCCTACTGGGCATTGTGTACCTACTTTTAGCTTGACAAGAGAAATCGCGTTGCTATCTTGTATGATGACGACCCTAGAGTAGCCCTATCGTACTGTACTCTGTACTTTACGAATTAAGTGGAAGTGGTCGGATGAAGTGTGCAATACAATACAATACGATCCACCCGCCGCCGACAGCGAAGAGGGACGCGGACGTCGTCGCGGCCTTGGCCGCGGGCTCAAGGCTGCGGGCTACCTCCGCCAGAAGGAGCCCCTCCGGGGCTATGGCGCGGCCTCGTAGCCGCGCCCAGGAGGAAACACAACAACAACAACAACAACAACAACAACAACAACATGGCCACTCGTCCGTCACTTCGCACACTGATTGTCCGCACTCACTCGGGGTTATATAGTACAACGTGTCACACTACGCGACGCCGCCGGCCTGGCCGGGCGCGCTCGCTCCGTCCAAGTTCACCGACATCTATAAAGCTACGGCTTACTCGCTGCGGACGGCGGCTCACTCGCTGCGCGGCGGCTCACTCGCTGCGCGGCGGATCACTCCCTACGCGGCGGATCACTCCCTACGCGGCGGGTCACTGGCTGCGGTGGCTGGCGCGCGAGCTGTTGCGCGCCCAGTTGGGGCTGCGCGGCTCAGTGATGGGCATGTCAGACGGCTGGACGCGCACCGGCCGGTAGCGGCGGACCGGCTGCGCATGGTGGACGGCCTCGTGCCACTGGCGGGCCACCTCCTCCTCCCTCTGCTTCTGCCGCTCAGCCTCCTGCTCGTCGGCCAGCAGCTCCGCTTCCCGCTGTTTCTGGCGCTCCTCAAAGCTCTGGCGGCGCGCCGAGCGCTGATTGGTGTGGAACTGCGGGATGCGCGGCGCCGTCGGGCCGCGGGCCGACCGCTGCGTCTGGTACGGCCCGCGGCGGGTCACCGAACACGGCTGGACGTGGAATTCGGCCGCCGCCCGCTTAGCCGCTTCCAGCTTCTTCTGTCTGCGGGCGGCGGCGGCGGCCGCCTGCTGGCCACCAGGCAGCTGGAACGGCTGCGGCCGGGTGGCGGCAGGGGCGCGCCGCTCGGGGACCCCGGCATCAGGGATCAGGGATAGGGTTGGCGCGCATCACGCCGCCCGACTGGTGCTGCTCCTGGACCTTCTTGTGGTGCTCGGCCATGTGCTGTCTGAGCTGCAGGACTGGCGACTGGGGCTTGTTGGCCGGCGGCGCCTGGCGGGCGGGGACGCCCTGAGGAGCGGCCAGGATGACGCACGGGGCCGGCTGGGCGCGGAACTCGGCCGTGGAGGAGTCGGTCGTCTCATCGGCGGCAGGCGTGGCCTTGGGCGCCGTCTTTGTGAGGTGAACGGCTCGACGGCGGTGGCGGGGCGCGCCTGTTTGGCCGGCACAACCACCGTGTGCTCCAGCACGCGGCGGTTCACGGGCCGGGCCCGCACCTGGTGCTGCATGGCCTGCTCAATCTTCCTTTATGCCACTAAATAATGCAACACAATATTTTAATTCGAATGAGCACAGCCTGCCACGAACGGAGCCACGGGGTCGGTGGGGCCTTTTAACGCAGCGAACCAGCATGGCGCCTGCCCATTGAAATGTAAACAAACAACTGCCCCCCTCTGTCGTCATCACTAACCGGCCAATCAGCGTCCAGGCACACTAGATGCTGATTGGTGCTAGTCGGTTAGGTGGCTCGTGATCAATGCGCTAAACACAGATGATGACTGTCAGTTGTAAACGTTGCTATCGCTTGTCACACTGTTTGCCCATGTTGAAGAGGCGGAATGACCCCCCCTGGGTGGCAGTCAGCGGCCCCGCCCCAGACGGAGAGGCAGTACAGTATGTGGGGGAACACGTGTGTCTGGATTAGGAGTTGGCGGGTCTCGGGTGTGAGGTGGTGACGAATTTTATACAGACAGAACAAGATGGAGTTGCACTTTTTGACTAAATTGGAAATGTGCTCCTCCCAGGACAAGTTACGGTCCATGGTGACCCCCAGCATCTTCACGGACGGCAAGGGATTGAGTGTGTGGTTTGAGATGTTGAGCTGAAAGGATGGAGTCTTTTTAAGAGCTTGAGGAGTACCGACAAGGAGGAGCGTGGTCTTGGTGGGGTTCATCTTTAAGGAGTTGGCAGTGAAGTAGGATTGGACCGCAATGATGGTATCCTGGCGGGATTTTAGTAGGGATAGGTGTGCTGGGAGGGCAGAGTCGAGGAGCTGGGTGTCGTCTGCGTAGGACACCAGACGCCCGTGAGGAAGGTACGATGCAAGATCGTTCGTGAAGATGCTGAAGAGGAGTGGGCCCACGAGGGACCCCTGAGGGACGCCGTGGGATAAAGGAAGGGATAGTGATCCGCCTCTCACCACCTGCAGCCGACCATCGAGGTAACTCCGGAACCATCGGGGATCGATGCCGTACCACTGTAGCGTTCAAATGCCGCTAAAACTTGCATTGTAACCATTAATTTGTTAATCCCATCAGCACAAATACATTAGGTACAGCTAGGTAATTCAAACGTCAGGTCATATCCTTCGGGGCTATTTTTATCTATGATACAAATAGCATATCATTGCAAGCCTCAGCTGATGCACGCATCGGCGCGACGTCAAACCACGGCCACGTGGAAACAGAGGGGCCGTGACGGCAGATGCCAACAGAAGTGGCACTGATGCCAGCGAACAGTGTACTGTTGTCCTCGACCGTCCCAGCGTCCCAAGCCAGCGAACAGTGTACTGTTGTCCTCGACCGTCCCAGCGTCCCAACTAATTGGTATACCAGTCAAGGACGCACCGGGCATGTGGAACAGGCGCCGCCCCGCAAACGCTAAAACCACGGGGGCGCCAACCTCTGACGTCACGCGCAAATTCCAATCAGCTGTTGTACGGTTAAACTATTTATCGGATTGAGCGCGCCGCCGCAGTAGAGCTGCAAATTTAGTGGACACCCAGGCCACCGAGTGGCGGTATTTAACGACCTGAGTACTATTGTTGATTATAATAGCTAAAGAAGCATTATTCAAACTATGTTGTTAAAAAAAAAAATTGGCTTGTGCTAGCATTTCTTTCTGTGAAAAAAGTCAACAAGTGCAAATAACTTCTTACCAAAATAAATACTATTTATTATATAGTATTTATTTATCTCATGAGTCATGTCATACTCATGAGTCATGTCATACTCATGAGTCATGTCATACTCATGAGTCATGTCATACTCATGAGTCATGTCATACTCATGAGTCACGTCATACTCATGAGTCATGTCATACTCATGAGTCATGCTCATGAGTATGCACGCACGGATTATATGAAACCGTCCTTGCTTTCGAGTCTGTAGTCTCTATTCATATTTAGTCCCTTTTACCTTTTACGAAATTATTTTGATACTTTCGTTGCAATACATATCAAAGCAGGAATGCCACAGTGGAATGTCCAGCCACTGTACCTACCATTTTGTTTAAGTTTGACATCTGAATGGGCCCGTATTACTGCGACGAAAGTCCTATTCCACCCGCAGTCTCCGAACAGTCTTCATAATTAGATTACACCTTTTGCAACCTTTTGCACCTTTTGCAGATGGTCGGTCTTGGCATCGGGCTGCTTATTGAACACAACGGCCAGCGCCTTGGCAGCGCGCGCCACCGTCAGCGGGCGCCGCTTCTTCAGCGCCAGCTTGGCGAGCATCACGGTGACGATGTCTTGCTGCGGCACAGTCACGCTGGGCCGGGCGGCGGCCAGCAGCGCCGTCAGCTGCGTGTGCTGCCACGGCGCCGCGTGGGAGAGCGGCACGCCGTGCCACCGCTCAGCCAGCGTGCTCAGCACGTGATCGCCGTCTCCATTAAGAAAGAAGACGTCCGCTCCACGATGTCAGTCACCGTGGCCAGCACGCGCTCGGTGGCGGTGGCCTCCTCGCGGCTGACGCGCACCTGCCGCACCAGTGGCAGGGTGGCGCGCGCCGCCTCCAGCCCGGTCACGCCGGCCGCCACCGCCGCCAGCTGCCGCTCAGCGTAGTTCTCCGGCGACACCGCACCTCTGTTGAGCTGGGTCAGCAGCGGCTGCACCAGAGCCGTCACCACGGCATTGGTGTGCTGGTCGGTGGCGGCCCCGATACAGGTGAGCGCCGCCGCCCGGACCGCGGCGTCCTCAGTCGTGTCCAGACCGGCCAGGTGCTCCGCCAGTGGTCCGCCTCCGCCTCGCCCACCAGCCAGGGGCAGGAGCTGAGCACGGAGAGCGCGGCCGTTTGCAGAGGCCGGTCTCCGCCGGCCACCTCGGCCAGCCGCGGCCGCAGCGGCTCCACAGCCGGCGACTCGTCCGCGCCGCCGTCCGCCAGCAGCCGGCCATGCGCGCTCAGCGTCTCCAGCCGCTCGGCGGCCGAGTCTCCGCGCCGGCCTCCAGCTGGCCAAGTAGGGCCGGCACCGCCTCACCCAGCACCAGCTCCCGGCCGCCGGCGCAGAGCACCACCAGCAGCGGCGCCGCGCCGGCCATCAGTCGGTCGCCGCCTCGCTGCGCCGCGTGGTGCAGACACTCGGCCAGCAGGGGGCGCGTCCACTGATCGGCCTGCGCCGGCACAGCCGCCACCAGCTGTAGCGCGCGCGGCTGCACCTCCGGATGTCGCGCCGCCAGACACTCCCGGGCCAGCGCCAGCCGCAGCGGCGCCAGGTGCGGCGCCAGTGTAGATGCCGCAGCAGCGTTGCAGCAGCGCCAGCGTCCAGCTTGGCCTGCGTCAGGTCCGAGTTGAGCTTCTCCAGCGCCAGCGGCAGGCAGAACTCTGCGAACTGTCCGGTGCCGGCCAGGCAGTCGTGCAGCGCGTCGGCCAGCATCTGTCGCGTGACGCCGTGCGAGCTGTCCGGCGGCGGCGTGAAGTTCACCCGGAAGTAGCAGGCCAGCAGCTCGAACAGGTCCTCGGCCAGCGAACGAACATGTCCTCGGCCAGCGAACGAACATGTCCTCGGCAGGGTGGCGAGGCAGTTTGGCAGGTGGGTGCCTCACACTGCTGACCGGGCATACATGCGCATGCGCTTGGCGTTGCGCTCATTCACCCGGCACTCCCTCAGGCTGCCTTGCAGCCATTTCAGGCGGATGTGCGTCCGTGTGACGGCGTACTTTCGCACCACCCGAGGGTCGATGCGGGAGTACTCAAACGCCTCCACCTGCTCTAGCCACTGCAGTGACGGCACAGCCAGGCTCCTCGGTTCAGCCGCTCGATCCACCCAGAGCTCTTGGACTAGCTTGACCGGGAGCACACTGGCCGGACACAGTGCCAAGGCTGCTGTCCACGGAGCGACACTTGTACGCCAGGAAGCCAGCAACGTACGCCAGAGCTTCCCGGCCGAACTCCAGACTGGCCGCCACGGGGTGACCAGATGGCGGTCCTTGGTGGGTCTGCGCATCTTGCAGGAGCTGGCTGGACTGCAAGTCGTCGTCCGGATCATCCGTAACCGCCCCCTCGTCCCTGAGGTCCTTCAGGACGCTGGCGCTCAGGTACACAGGATTCTTCTCCTCCATGGCGATAGAGGCGCCGGAGGCCGATGGCTGGCTTCTTGAGCCGGCTGCCACTGCCGGTGACGCGCCCATCGGCAGCAGCCGGATGCGCGTCTTCACCTCCACCGGCGTCGGGTCGGTGTTGGTCTCGGACATGCACCAGATCTGCGAAAACAATGCATACAAATCAGAAATATTGTGTCAAGCATGCAAATATTAGGACTCAGCAGTACCGTCTGTATACAACACAGGCATACAATGGAAGGACTGACTGAACTTGAACATGTTCAGTGCTAGCACAAATAATTCAATTAGTGCATCACAATAGTGTGCAAATCATTAAAGTCTGAAATGCAACATTTTGAATAAAAAACATGTCTTGCCAACTATCACTGTCTTCTGTCCCCTGTCGGCTGTCACTGTCCAATTGTTGGATGTTTAAAATGCCAGACTTCTACTATGTGGTGCAGAAGATGCTGACACACTTAAAGGGAATGTTTCACCTTTGTATTAGTTTTAAATTGAGATAGCCATTATCTGGAGCTGTTATTGAAATGTCTAAATTACTCAGGTCATTTTCCCCAAAACTTAACAGTTTTTAAGCAATTTAATTTACCATTTGCAAAATGAATCCAGGCTGGTGCAGCCGCTGATTGGCTAACAGACACTTCTTCAGCCAATCCCACTTTGTCAGCCAATCAGCAGCGGTATATAATGATGTCATTTGCCCAAATCTAAAAACTTTATTTGTAAACGTTAAGTGACTTTGCGAGTGAAAAAATATCACAATGGTTTTCAGCAGCACTTACTTAATATTTTCTACTACAACCAATGTATATTTGACAACTTTCAGAAAGGTGAACATTCCCTTTAAACACTGAAACACTACTAACATCATGAATAGTAGCGGAGTACCGGAGCCTGCTGCAGAGGTTGAAGGAGTCCAGGAAACCAGTCATTGTGACTGGCATCCTCCCTCGCTGTGGAGCCAGTGAGGAGTGGTACTCAAGAGCTCTGTCTGTGAACAGCTCAGTTCAGAACTTATGTTCAGCTATGGGGCTTAGTTATGTAGACTTATGGGATCAGTTCTATGAGTGGCATAGGTACTATATGAAGGATGGGCTTCACTTATCGGATGAGGGGGCAAGGGCTTTGGGAGATGCCTACAGAAGTGTCATTCAGGGAAACTAGGTAGGAGGGGGGGTTCAGGGACGCTAGTACTAGGGCATCAAGAAGTAAGCATTGGTAGAAGTTCATGTCAGTATAGGACAGTAGATCATAATTCCCTCAGAATTAGTAGAGTCAGCTCAAAGTATAAGATCACATGTGTGTTGCTGAATGCCCAAAGTATTAGGTCTAAATTTGATGAGTTTGAGTGTTATGTTGCCCTTGAAAAGCCTGATATCATTTGTGTAACCGAGACATGGGTTAGTGAGGGGTATAATAGGGATAGGCTACAGGATTTCGAGTTACAAGGGTATAACATGTTCTCATACTGCAGAGAATCACGGCAGGGAGGCGGAGTGTTTGTATATGTAAATAGCTTGTACTGCACTACTAGAGTTGATGATTCTAGTAAAGTAAAAGAAGTAGAATCAATCTGGCTTGACATTAAAATTGGTACAGGAAACAGAGGAAGGTTGAGGATAGGTGCATTTTACAGACCAGGGAATCTTCCAAGGAACTCCCAAGCTGAAACAGACCAAGATATTTGTGAGGAAATACGTAGGAACTTTCGGGCTCAGTGTCTTATTATGGGAGATTTTAACTTAAGAGGATACGAAAGTATAGCAGAGGAAACAAATGAGTGTAGGTTGTATAGGCAAATCTTTGAAGAGGAGCTTTTCATGCATCAGTTTGTAACAGAGCCAACCAGACATTGCTCCATTCTAGACCTTGTATTCTCAGACAACAGTGATCTAGTTAGTGACATAAGTATTTGTGCAGGTCTAGGAACCAGTGATCACAATATGGTTAAATTCAATATCTCATCAGAAATGAGGCCCAAAGATAACCTTATTATGGTTCCAAACTTCAGCCGGGCTGATTTTGATGGTATTAGAAATGACCTCGCACAGGTAAAATGGAACGTTGAGTTGGCAGGTTTAGATGCATGTGAGGCCTGGAATGTTTTCAAAGCTAGATTAAGCCAAATTCAAAATCGGCATATACCCCTCAGGCACAAACGTAACAGAACCAAGGGCAATCCAGTTTGGCTTACCCCAGAAGTAAGGAGTGCTATACAAGCTAAAAGAAGTGCATTTGGCATTTTGAAGGGATCTTCACTAGATATAAATCAGAAGGCCTACCAGAATGCAAGAAATTCAGTTAAGAAAAAGGTCAGAGCAGCTAAAAGGGCAAAGGAACTTGATTTAGCTAGACATTGTAATGCAGATGGTAAGAAGTTCTTCAGTTTTTATAAGTTAAGTACAGTTTCCAAAAATATAGGTCCATTTAAGGTAGATGATGTGTTAGTTAGCAAGGACAGTGAAATGGTTGAATTGCTTAATGATCAGTTTCAATCTGTCTTTACTATCGAGGACCAGAGTAGTATTGCAGCACTTCAGCCTGAGCTAGAGACAGAGGAGACTATAGGAGAGCTAGGTGGCATAAGTAGTGAACTTGTTCTAGAATATCTAAAGAAAGTAAGGCCTAACAAGGCAGAAGGACCTGATGAAATCCATGCTAGACTTTTAAGAGAATCTGAAAGGGAGTTGTCGGTTCCATTAGCCATAATATTTTCTAAATCACTTGCAGATAGTAAAATTCCACTTGATTGGAAAAGAGCAAATGTTGTTCCTATTCATAAAAAGGGAGATAGAAGTAAAGAGGAAAACTATAGACCAGTTAGTCTGACCTCATTAGTCTGCAAGGTGCTTGAATCAATCATCAAAGATAAGATTGTTGAATTCTTGGAGCAAAATGAACTCATCAAAGATACACAGCATGGCTTTAGGAAGGGCCGTTCCTGTTTAACTAATCTTCTGGAGTTTTTGGATGTTGCAACAGATAGCGTTGATCAGGGTAAACAGCTAGATGTAGCTTTTCTTGATTTCAGTAAAGCATTTGACAAAGTCCCCCATACAAGACTGGGGTTGCAACTTAAAATTCATGGGATCAGGGGCAAGATTCTGGATTGGATAGAAACGTGGCTTTCAGGACGCCAGCAAAGGGTTATATTGAATGGGTGCCAATCACAATGGAAGGAGGTTCTCAGTGGGGTTCCACAGGGCTCAGTCCTGGGCCCATTGCTTTTTATAATATTTGTGAATGCAATTGAGAACAGTATAGACAGCAAAGTCTTGAAATTTGCAGACGATCTAAAAGTTGTCAGGATTATTAGAGGAAAACATGATCAGGATGTTTTTCAATCAGATCTGGACAAGCTAGTTGAGTGGTCTGAAGCATGGCAGATGAAATTCAATTTGAGTAAATGTAAGATTATGCACGCTGGACGGGTTAGCAGTAAACATAGGTATGAAATGGGTGGGCAGAAAATGGAGCAGATTGAAAAGGAAAGAGATTTAGGTGTCGTGGTAAACAATAGACTATCAGCGTCAGACCAGGTTGTAGAAGCTAGGAAAAAGGCACTTAGAATGCTAGGGGCCATTAACAGAAATGTTTCCTACAAGAGTGAAAAGGTAATAACAAAACTGTATTGTGCATACGTTAGACCACATTTGGAGTATTGTGTACAAGCCTGGTCTCCAACATATGAGAAAGATTGCTGGTTGTTAGAAAGAGTTCAAAAAAGGGCAACAAAAATGATTAATTGTCTTGGTAGTTTACCTTATGAAGATAGATTAAGGAAATTGGGTATGTTTTCACTTAGATATAGAATAGAAGGCTAAGAGGAGATCTAATTGAAGTCTTCAAATTTGTAAATAGTCAGCATTCTGGATATTTAAAGGGTATGTTTGAGTTCAATAGGGAAAATCGAGGTAGAGGTCATCAGCATAAACTCATTATGAAACAAAGTAGGACTAGGCTACGACAGTCATTTTTCAGTAGAAGGGTTGTAGGACATTGGAATATGCTACCAGGGGATGTCGCTGATGCAGTGACACTTGCTTCCTTCAAAATTAGATTAGATAAATACTTTACAGAGAAGGGATTAGTTCATAAATACTCGTGGGATTAGCCTTCTTTTATGCAGGTAGAGTAAGGTGATTTGAAGGGGCGAGACTGGTGGAGGGGGGGGGGGATGGGGGGGTGCAACCTCGGATGGGCCCAAGAGGCTCTTTGTTGCACTTTTCTTTTGTCTTTATGTCTTTATGTCTTTATGAAGTCACTATGAACGCATAAGAGTTGACACTATGACGCATAAGAGTTGTGGCGCCCTAAAACCCCAATACGCCACCAGTGTTTTGACATAGGGTGAAGATGTCCAAATCTCATTTTTTTCATGCTATCAGTGTGTGCACATAATACTGATGCACTAAGACACTGATAAAGTATTGGCACTTTAGTGCATTGGTATCTACATTTCAATAGCATGAAACATCTGATGTTTTGATGTGTCCGAGGCTACAGTCGTTAACTATCAATATGATCATCATGATGCTTGGATGTTTCTTTATCACTGCCAGTTTGATATGCTGAGAAAGTACATCAAACATTTGAGTAACTGCTGCTTTTATCATACTGGTTGCAAATTTTATCTCACTGTTTTGTTTTCAAACTTGAACTGGATATGCAAGGAAGTCAATATATTTGCACATGACACCATTGGCTTTGGGAGGCAAATAAGCTTGATGCTTCGAAATTATTTGACTGAATTTCGCTTCATTTAAAAGCCCGTTAAATGATGAGCTCATTGTAGCATTGTTAAAATTTGACAATGTATCGTAAACGCACATTTGTATCACAATTACGTACCCGCACACTCAACACACAGCGCGAGGACTCGGGAAGTGATGATCACTGGCGATGTTTTGCAAACGTGTGCAGTGTTATCAGCGTCAATCAGCTTATTCAGCAACGACAATTCCCGTCGCTGATTGGTCATCTTTCACGGTTCCGGTGTGCGCAGTACTCAAGAAACACGTCACTGCTTGCCAATACAGTAAACTTTGAAATATGACAGCCTAAAAGTCAAATTTTGAAGCGCGCAACAAAAATTTCCAAGAGTTTTGTGTCTTAAAATAAAACTATTTGAATTACCTACTTAATGCTTTCATTTACACGACCCGACTATTTATGGTTCTTCAAAACTCAGAGATGCAGCCCAGTATTTGCAAACGAGAGCCTAAGGCTTTCGAGCAAATTTAACTATGTTTCGACAAAATTTATGGATAAACTTTTGTATCATTTAAAAGCTCTTGAAATTTTGATCAAGATGTGAAGTTATCTCGACCCGACTATTTCTAGTTTTTGAAATCACATGGGTTGCAGTTCAAAGAGAGTGTGCTGTTGTGGTGTGTTGTACATTGGAGAACTGATAGTGAATATTTCCCAAATTCAATTTCAGAGACTAATAGGTGTTTTTCAGTCGTCAGTTTCTTGTAATTTCAGATATGCATTCAAAGTTGAGTTCAAACCTTCGGATTTTCTACAACGCTGTCATTTGGAAGATGCCCTACCCTGCATTTTTCTTTTTATAATTAGACAGTTAAATTATAATTGCTTTCTTTTTTGTATATAAGTCTCACATATGAACGTTAATATAAATTAACTCAAATATCCATAGTCTAAATACCTTTTTAGCCTAAACAAAACAGCTGAAAAAAGTGATCACCATAGGGTCTGTGTTGAAGGCCGGCACTCGGCGCTACCTAGTATTCTATTTACCGTAGCTAAAACCAACACCGACAGACCAGGTGGCGGCACCTCGCGCAGTGAGGACGGGATGGCGTCACTGACCGCTGCGTGGGGGATCGGCGCAGGCGCGGCGGCGGATGTGCGGCCCGCACGAACTGATGGACCGGACGGGTGGGCGGGGTGTCGCGGGTCTCCTGGTAGCGATCATGACCAGGGATGTGGGAACCGTGGGGGCGATGGGGCAACTCGCCCCCGCAACTTTGGAGCGGGGGGGGGAGGGGGCGACGCCCACACAACTTGTTACACGTCCACTCGACCCTGTATAAGAACAAGGGCATTGTCATCGGAGTTTCAACGGCGGCGCGCAGCTCTGCGAAATTTGGCACAGCTGTTGGGGCATCAATTACCAACACGGTGTGATTTTTTTTTCCCGGGTCATCCCAGGTCAGGTCACCAGGTCAAGTCAAGTGACTCCACATCCAAAAAATGTGCGGTCGTGCCACAGACAAAGTGATTGTGACCAAACGGTTTGAAACTCACATGATATCATCAGCCATCAGGTAATAAGTACCTACAATTAGTCTATCTCGATTTTTATTTTATATCGGTGAGGCGGGGTGACCTAAGGTCAGGTCTATTTCGTGACCTCCCCATTATAAGTCAATGGGGACAAATTAGAAACACGTATAAATCCATAGGAAATGGCTAAATTTGACCAATTTTCACCAGATCCACCCTCTGGCGGGTCCAGAACGGTGGTTGGGGCAGGGAGGGGGGAGGCACAGGTGGTTTGGAGGCCAAATCCCAAAAAGTTTCACACAATTCTGAAACTCATCGGATTTCGCTTGCTTATAAGTGCTGTGTGATGATAGCTGATTTTAAACAAACTTGCCTTAGTAAAAATTGCTTAGATTTTCTTATATATCAGAAAATGTGTCAATTTACTCTTACTTACCTTTCGATAGTCTTAGTCTGATGACCTGATCTTAGGTCAATTTTGATGAATCTTAGTTACAGCAAATTCAATTATCTTTCGAACGCTTTTTTCCGCGCGTCGCTAGCTCTTTTATTATCGAGATATACATCTCGATAATAAAAGAGCTAGCTACGCGCGGAAAAAAAGTGTTAGCCGAAATTTAGCCGAAATGTAATATAATATATAATACAAAATAGCCGAAATTTGACCTCTGGTGACCTCAGTATTGACTTGACCTAAAAATGTCGTAAGTACTTTCGATAGAGATTGTCTCGAGCTATCTAACACCGTCTTCCGCTTGTGGCTACATTGCTTCTTTTTTTAGATCTTAGGTGAGGGGGCGGAAAAATACCCCCCCCCCCCCCTCCCCGGCATCTAACACCGTCTTCCGCTTGTGGCAACATTGCGTGTTTTTTTAGATCTTAGGTGAGGGGGCGGAAAAATCACCCCCCCCCCCCCCCTCCCCGGCAGTTCGTGGTTGGCGAGAACCCCCGGCAGTGTGTGTGTGTGTTAATGGCAACAGTTAACTAACAAGCAAAATCACTAACTAACTAACTAACTTATATATAACTTAAGCAGATCAACTTTTTCCTTCTGAAAAATACGTGTGTTCTAATGCATTGGTTTGTCAGCATTTGCTTGAGTACGACCGTATACATTTTTATGTATTTATCGCTATATATAACGATATATTCATAGAAATGTACCCGAAACATTGACCATAACACCGTAAAACGCGGCATAGCATAACTCGGTTGAAGTATGGTATGGTACTCGTACCACATGTATGCTAAATGCATTATTTTGCCATGGTCAACTTGGTGCGAGTCCGGCGCATCACCTAACCAGCTACCTCAGGTTCGGGAGTCAGTCAAGCCCGCCGGTTCTGGATTCAGGTACGATGAAAGCTCCAGTTCCGCTTCTCCGACTTTTTGTAACCATAGTAGTGTGGCTCCCGAACCTGAGGTAGCATAGTGTGGCTCCTTCATGTTTAGCAGCTATTCTCTAGTTTTTTCTTTCTTGTTAGGCGACCCATTTCTTTATATGATATTGATACTCATTTCCTTAAATATATGACATACTATTAGCAATAAGCAGCATTGGGTATAGAAAAAGCGGTACACGTTGCTTCTCTTCAGTCTTAATTTTTGCCGTAGTATTGCCAAAAAGTTCGCCTCGCCCCCCCCCCCCCCCCCCCAACTTCAAAGTAGTTCCCACGCCCCTGGTCATGACTGTTGTTTATTTTTCGTGTTTGTTGAAGAGGCACCTAGAAGTAAGCGTTTCGCTTTTGTGCCAATTCAACCATAACATCATGTCATACATCATGACCATTATCGAAATAAACAAACAAACAAACCCGATTTTGCGGAGTCCGCGTCAAATTAATAATGTTATTGCAGATGTAAGACTATGTCAATGTGTACCCAAGGGTGTAGGCATGGGGCAAGGGGCCATGCCCCCCCCCCCCCCTCCCTAGAGGCCAGGGGGCCCCTCTGGCGACCGAGCGAGAGCCCCCTGGGGCCGAAGACCCCAGTGTTTTTGATGGTGTCAGGCGCCCGCAAAACGCCTTACGTCGCATAAAAGAAGGCCCACGAACCGTTAAAAACATCGTAACACGAATCAATAACAACACTTGCATGTATATGTAAATACGTAAAAGGGCCCCAACCAGTGTGGATAGGGCCCTTTACCAGCTTTTGAAGGGCCCTACGATCTACAGAGGGCCTCCGTCGGCATTTAGAGGGCCCCTTCCGGTTGTAGAGGGCCCTCTGCCGACCTTTATAGGGCCCTGCCGATCTGGCGAGGATCCCTGCCGATCTGTAGAGGGCCCTCTGCCCGCCTTTAGATGGCCCTTCCAGCATGTATAGGGCCTGCCGATCTGCAGAGGGCCCCTGTCGGCATTTAGATGGCCCCTTCCGATTGTAGAAGGCCGGCCTTTATAGGGCCCTGCTAATCTGTAGAGGGTCCCTGCCGATCTGGAGAGGGCCCTTTGCTGGTCTTTAGAGGGCCCTGCCGAAATCCCGCTGCCAATCTTTTTGTTTGGATCAGTATTAGTCGAAGGACAATTTGGCAATCACGGATTTTCGATTTTTTTGTCACGTGACCTCGTGACCTACTTTTTGCGCCGTGACCTTGACCTGTTGGAAACTGAAATTAACATTTTCGTCTGATGACGATTTGAGCTTCATTGATGTACTTTCGTATAAAAATACAAAAGTGGGGTTTGACCTGTACAACCTACTTTTGGAGACTTCCACAACTATTTTTTTTTCAAATTTGCCGTCCGACCATTTTTAATTTTCTTGAAAAGTTGTGCACTGGGGGGGGGAGGGTTCAAGGACGGTTAATTAATTGGTAGTGACAACAACACAAAAAAAAACAGATAAGGCCTTCCGAAAATTTCCCAAGTTCACTGTGCAGGCCTAATTTTGACAAACTCCCAGACTAAGGAAGCGATTTCGATTTTGTTTCTATTGTTTGGATCGGGTAGTCAAAGAACAATTTGGCAATCTCGGATTTTCTATTTTAATTTTGTCACGTGACCTCGTGGCCTACATGTTGCGCCGTGAGTGACCTTGACCTGTTGGAAACTGAAATTATGTTTGTTTTCGTCTGATGACGATTTGCGTTCCATTGAAATGTCCTTTCGTATAAAAATATAAAAAGTAGGGTTCGACCTGTAAAAACTACTTTTGAGACTTGCAATGCACACAATACGCTGTTTGGGTACGTTACGTTGTATTCGCCTGGCAGGTCATATGGCGACCTGATGTCGGTGTAACAGGCACCTACCGAGACTAGGTTTCGTCGTCAGGAGTCACTTTCATGGACTTTGTTTCGAAAGCGTATGTCAAGTAGATGCGAAGTTATCGACAGACAGGTGCCCAAACAGCGTATTATGTCAGCATTGCAAGACTCAAAAATGATTTTTTACAGTTTGCACCCCACTTCTTCTTTTTTATACGAAAGAATATCAATGAAGCTCAAATCTTCATCAGACGGAAATGTTAATTTCAGTTTCCAACCTAGGTCAAGATCACGGCGCAAAACGTAGGTCACGAAATCACGTGACAAAAAACAAACAAAATCGAAACTCCGTGATTGCCAAATTTCTCTTCGACTAATCCTGATCCCAACAAAAAAAAAGTTATCGAAATCGTTTTTTAATCTCGTAATCGTCAAAATTAGGCCTGCGTAGTGAACTTGGAAAATATGAAAAGCCGTATCTTGGAAAATGTCTTTTTTGGGATTTGTTTTTGGTCACCACCAATAAATACCCCGCCCTTGAAACCCCCAGTGCACAACTTTTCAAGAAAATGAAAAATGGTCGGACGGCAATTGTTTTTTGTTGTCTTACTGAGTTTTTTTTTGTTGCTCCCCATGTAAAAAAACGTATTTTCGAAGAACGATTTATCCGCCACTGTACCAGGACAAAAATACGTCTGTCAAGACAGCTCAGATTCGGATTCGAATTCACATTCACCGGACCCCTACGATTTGGCTGAACATTGACACACATGTAGTACTCAGCATCCCCATTCAGTGGTGTTAAGTGTTTCCCATCACATTGAGAACTTTGACCTCCAGAGGTCATCATAGGTCAAGGTCGTTGACCCCGGACCCCTACGATTTGGCTGAAAATTGGCACACATGTAGTACTCAGCATCCCCATTCAGTGGTGTAAAGCGTTTCCCATTACATTGAGAAATTTGACCTCCAGAGGTCATCATAGGCCAAGGTCGTTGACCCCGGACCCCTACGATTTGGCTGAAAATTGGCACAAATGTAGTACTTAGCATCCCCATTCAGTGGTGTAAAGCGTTTCCCATCACATTGAGAAATTTGACCTCCAGAGGTCATCATAGGTCAAGGTCGCTGACCCCGGACCCCTACAATTTGGCTGAAAATTGGCACATATATAGTATTCAGTGTCCCTATTATGTGGTGTAAAGCATTTCCCATCACATTGAAAACTTTGACCTCCAGAGGTTATCAAAGTCCAAGGACGTTGACCCGGACCCCTACGATTTGGCTGAACCACATGCGCACATGTAGTACTCAGCATCACCATTCAGTGGTGTAAAGCGTTTCCCATCACATTGAGAACTTTGACCTCCAGAGGTAATAATAGGTCAAGGTCGTTGACCCCGGACCCCTACGATATGGCTGAAAATTGGCACACATGTAGTACTCAGCATCCCCATTTAGTGGTGTAAAGCGTTTCCCATCACATTGAGAACTTTGACCTCCAGAGGTCATCATAGGTCAAGGTCGTTGACCCCGGACCCCTACGATTTAGTTGAAAATTGGCACACATGTAGTACCCAGCATCCCCATTCAGTGGTGTAAAGCGTTTCCCATCACATTGAGAACTTTGACCTCCAGAGGTCATCATAGGTCAAGGTCGTTGACCCCGGACCCCTACGATTTGGCTGAAAATTGGCACACATGTAGTACTCAGCATCCCCATTCAGTAGTGTAAAGCGTATCCCATCACATTGAGAACTTTGACTTCCAGAAGTCATCATAGGTCAAGGTCGTTGACCCCGGACCCCTACGATTTGGCTCAAAATTGGCACACATGTAGTACTCAGCATCCCCATTCAGTGGTGTAAAGCGTTTCCCATTACATTGAGAACTTTGACCTCCAAAGGTCATCATAGGTCATGGTCGTTGACCCGGACCCCTACGATTTGGCTGAACATTGGCACACATGTAGTACTCAGCATCCCCATTCAGTGGTGTAAAGCGTTTCCCATCACATTGAGAACTTTGACCTCCAGAGGTCAAGGTCGTTGACCCCGGACCCCTACGATTTGGCTGAAAATTGGCACACATGTAGTACTCAGCATCCCCATTCAGTGGTGTAAAGCGTTTCCCATCACATGGAGAACTTTGACCTCCAGAGATCATCATAGGTCAAGGTCGTTGACCCCGGACCCCTACGATTTGGCTGAAAATTGGCACACATGTAGTACTCAGCATCCCCATTCAGTGGTGTAAAGTGTTTCCCATCACATTGAGAACTTTGACCTCCAGAGGTCATCATAGGTCAAGGTCGTTGACCCCGGACCCCTACGATTTGGCTGAAAATTGGCACAAATGTAGTACTCAGCATCTCCATTCAGTGGTGTAAAGCGTTTCCCATCACATTGAGAAATTGGGCCTCCAGAGGTCATCATAGGTCAAGGTCGCTGACCCTGGACCCTACAATTTGGCTGAAAATTGGCACATATATAGTATTCAGTGTCCCTATTATGTGGTGTAAAGCATTTCCCATCACATTGAAAACTTTGACCTCCAGAGGTCATCAAAGTCCAAGGACGTTGACCCGGACCCCTACGATTTGGCTGAAACACATGCGCACATGTAGTACTCAGCATCCCCATTCAGTGGTGTTAAGCGTTTCCCATCACATTGAGAACTTTGACCTCCAGAGGTCATAATAGGTCAAGGTCGTTGACCCCGGACCCCTACGATATGGCTGAAAATTGGCACACATGTAGTACTCAGCATCCCCATTCAGTGGTGTAAAGCGTTTCCCATCACATTGAGAACTTTGACCTCCAGAGGTCATCATGGTCAAGGTCGTTGACCCCGGACCCCTACGATTTGGCTGAAAATTGGCACACATGTAGTAATCAGCATCCCCATTCAGTGGTGTAAAGCGTTTCCCATCACATTGAGAACTTTGACCTCCAGAGGTCATCATAGGTCAAGGTCGTTGACCCAGGACCCCTACGATTTGGCTGAAAATTGGTACACATGTAGTACTCAGCATCCCCATTCAGTGGTGTAAAGCGTTTCCCATCACATTGAGAACTTTGACCTCCAGAGGTCATCATAGGTCAAGGTCATTGACCCCGGACCCCTACGATTTGGATTAAAATTGGCACAAATGTAGCACTCAGCATCCCCATTCAGTGGTGCAAAGCGTTTCCCATCAAATTGAGAAATTTGACCTCCAGAGGTCATCATAGGTCAAGGTCGCTGACCCCGGACCCCTACAATTTGGCTGAAAATTGGCCATATATAGTATTCAGTGTCCCTATTATTTGGTGTAAAGCATTTCCCATCACATTGAAAACTTTGACCTCCAGAGGTCATCAAAGTTCAAGGACGTTGACCCGGACCCCTACGATTTGGCTTAAAATTGGCACACATGTAGCACTCAGCATCCCCATTCAGTGGTGTAAAGCTTTTCCTATCACATTGAGAACTTTGACCTCCAGAGGTCATCATAGGTCATGGTCGTTGACCCCGGACCCCTACGATTTGGCTGAAAATTGGCACACATGTAGTACTTAGCATCCCCATTCAGTGGTGTAAAGCGTTTTCCATCACATTGAGAACTTTGAACTCCAGAGGTCATCATAGGTCAAGGTCGTTGACCCGGACCCCAACGATTTGGCTGAAAATTGGCACACATGTAATACTCAGCATCCCCATTCAGTGGAGTAAAGCGTTTCCCATCACATTGAGAACTTTGACCTCCAGAGGTCATCATAGGTCCAGGTCGTTGACCCCGGGCCCCTACGATTTGGCTGAAAATTGGCACACATGTAGTACTCAGCATCCCCATTCAGTGGTGTAAAGTGTTTCCCATCACATTGAGAACTTTGACCTTCAGAGGTCATGATAGGTCAAGGTCGATGACCCCGGACCCCTACGATTTGGCTGAAAATAGGTACACATGTAGTACTCAGCATCCCCATTCAGTGGTGTGAAGCGTTTCCCATCACATTGAGAACTTTGACCTCCAGAGGTCATCATAGGCCAAGGTCGTTGACCCCGGACCCTACGATTTGGCTGAAAATTGGCACACATGAAGTATTCAGCGTCCCTATTATTTGGTGTAAAGCATTTCCCATCACATTGAAAACTTTGACCTCCAGAGGTCATCAAAGTTCAAGGTCGTTCACCCGGACCCCTACGATTTGGCTGAAAATTGGCACACATGTAGTACTCAGCATCCCCATTCAGTGGTGTAAAGCGTTTCCCATCACATTGAGAACTTTGACCTCCAGAGGTCATCATAGGTCAAGGTCGTTGACCCCGGACCCCTACGATTTGGCTGAAAATTGGCACACATGTAGTACTCAGCATCCCCTTTCAGTGGTGCAAAGCGTTTCCCATCACATTGAGAACGTTTACCTCCAGAGGTCGTCATAGGTCAAGGTCGTTGACCCCGGACCCCTACGATTTGGCTGAAAATTGGCACATATGTAGTACTCAGCATCCCCATTCAGTGGTGTAAAGCGTTTCCCATCACATTGAGAACTTTGACCTCCAGAGGTCATCATAGGTCAAGGTCGTTGACCCCGGACCCCTACGATTTGGCTGAAAATTGGCACACATTGTATTCAGCATCCCCATTCAGTGGTGTAAAGCGTTTCCCATCACATTAAGAACTTTGACCTCCAGAGGTCATCATAGGGCAAGGTCGTTGACCCCGGACCCCTACGATTTGGTTGAAAATGGGCACACATGTAGTACCCAGCGTCTTTATTCAGTGGTGTGAAGTTTTTTCCATCACATTGAGAACTTTGACCTCCGGTCATCATAGATCAAGTTCGTTGACCCCGGACCCCTACGATTTGGCTGAAAATTGGACACATGTAGTACTCAGCATCTCCATTCCGTGGTGTAAAGCGTTTCCCATCACATTGAGAACTTTGACCTTCAGAGGTCATCATAGGTCAAGGTCGTTGACCCCGGACCCCTACGATTTGGCTTAAAATTGGCACACATGTAGTATTCAGCGTCTGCATTCTGTGCAATAAGGCATTTCCCATCACATTAGAAACTTTGACCTCCAGAGGTCATCAAAGTTCAAGGTAGTTGACCCGGACCCCTACGATTTGGCTGAAAATTGGCACACATGTAGTACCCAGCATCCCCATTCAGTGGTGTAATGCGTTTCCCATCACATTGAAAACTTTGACCTCCATCCTGTATACTGTGTCATACAGCTTATATTCGGATTCGGAATCACATTCACCGGACCCCTACCATTTGGGTGAAAATTGGCACACATATAGTATTCAGCGTCCCTATTATGTGGTGTAAAGCGTTTCCCATCACATTGAGAACTTTGACCTCCAGAGGTCATCATAGGTCAAGTTCGGTCATTTTTGCTCCCTTTTTTGCTTCTTCTTTGGCGTGACGAGAATTTTGTTTTAATTGCGTTCGCCAAGGCGAGAAGAGCCGAAATCTGGAAATAAATAATGCAAGGTGCAAGGTCTCTCAAGACGAAGTCGAAGTTTCACTAACTCTTCCCCACTTTTGGTGACGTTCCTACATCACCATGGTCATTGTCATTCCTTGCAGTCTGCAGAAGTTGCCATTTGTGTTTTGCATTACAATTTACAGTGTTATCGGGTAATCGTCACCGTCAGGCGTCACCATCGTCATCGTAACCATTTATTATTTACATTTCCAAACTTAGACAAATGGTCTGTCCAATTTCCTTCCACCAGACGCCAGACCAGCTCCTGAGATGCTCCCTCTCATGCCCCGGGGCATAGATTGTCTCCACTTGTTACCGTGCTCGGCCGAGTTGTAAGAGGCATGTTGATTGGTCGGATATTTCGCGCGCAATTGCTATCCGGGGCCTGCGCCCGCGGCGAGGGGCGGCAGAGCTGTGAAGCGCGTCGGTGGAGTTACTCATCCCTGGTGAGTACCGCTCTCCGTTTCAGTTTGCGTTTGTCTGTGATTTTATGTCCCATTTGTTTTCTTGATCGTGTTGCGATTTTCAAACAATATGTTGCATTATTGGCTACTGATGAGTGATGTCGAAGCAGGGGCGTCGCCACCGGAGGGGGGGGGACACCACTGAATGGGGATGCTGAGTACTACATGTGTGCCAATTTTCAGCTAAATCGTAGTGGTCCGGGGTCAACGACCTTGACCTATGATGACCTCTGGAGGTCAAAGTTCTCAATGTTATGGGAAACGCTTTACACCACTGAATGGAGATGCTGAGTACTACATGTGTGCCAATTTTCAGCTAAATCGTAGGGGTCCGGGGTCAACGACCTTGACCTATGATGACCTCTGGAGGTCAAAGTTCTCAATGTGATGGGAAACTCTTTACACCACTGAATAGGGATGCTGAGTACTACATGTTTGCCAATTTTCAGCCAAATCGTAGGGGTCCTGGGTCAACGACCTTGACCTATGATGACCTCTGGAGGTCAAAGTTCTCAATGTGATGGGAAACACTTAACACCACTGAATGGGGATGCTGAGTACTACATGTGTGCCAATTTTCAGCCAAATCGTAGGGGTCCGGGGTCAACGACCATGACCTATGATGACCTCTGAAGGTCAAAGTTTTCAATGTGATGGGAAATGCTTTACACCACATAATAGGGAGGCTGAGTACTAAATGTGTGCCAATTTTTAGCCAATTCGTAGGGGTCCGGGGTCAACGACCTTGCCCTATGATGACCTCTGGAGGTCAAAGTTCTCAATGTGATGGGAAACGCTTTACACCACTGAATGGGGATGCTGAATACAATGTGTGCCAATTTTCAGCCAAATCGTAGGGGTCCGGGGTCAACGACCTTGACCTATGATGACCTCTGGAGGTCAAAGTTCTCAATGTGATGGGAAACGCTTTACACCACTGAATGGGGATGCTGAGTACTACATGTGGGCCAATTTTCAGCCAAATCGTAGGGGTCCGGGTCAACGACCTTGACCTATGATGACCTCTGGAGGTAAAAAATCTCAATGTGATGGGAAAGGCTTTACACCACTGAATGGGGATGCTGAGTACTACATGTGTGCCAATTTTCAGCCAAATCGTAGGGGTCCGGTGAATGTGAATCCGAATCCGAATCTGAGCTGTCTTGACAGACGTGACAAAAATCACAACCTGCCGGATGTTTTTTTTTGTGTGGGGGGGGGGCAAAAGCATACGTTTGCCTACCGATATTTCGTTGGGGGGGGGGGGGCAATTGCCCATTTTGCCCAAGCGTAGATCCGCCACTGTTTGTCCCAGGGACGCGCCATTTACTTTTTACATCTTCATTCATGATTCAGCTGAACGTTCCTAAAACTATGCATACTAGGGCATAACCACGGTAAAACTATTGAATGTGTTACTTATAATTGGGACACAGTCAATGCGCATGTGTGCATAGGCGTAAGTAACCACCTTCCGAAAGTAGGTGGGGACGGAGGCACTTTGAAGTCGATTATTTCCATGCAACGCCCATAGGCGTAATGTAAAATCCGAAAATGTTACTGAGGACTGATCCCCAGTGACCCCAGTGGTGGTTACGCGCCTGCATGTGTGCTCCCGTACCGTTTCATATTTTTCAAAACTGTTTTAGCTTTACCAGAGCGCGCCCGCTCGGTCATCCCCCCAAAAGGCGTTTTATTGGTATAATATTGTGGCCTAAATCTGGAGATATAATTTCCAGCCATGTTTTTTTTTGTCTGGGGGGGGGGCGCCCTGGTTTTCTTTGCCCCCCCATCCGAAAATATCTTCCGCCGCCACTGTGCCCAAGTTACACTGCCCTGGTTGCCCCCCCCCCCCCCTGGATCTGCTAGTGGTCACCCGGGTCATTACTCTCTCGATCGCTCCGCCCTCTGCTCTAGTCGCGCACCGCCGTGCACTCACCCCGGGGCCCGGTTGCGGCACAAACTCCACACGCCGACACTGAATAACCAGATCCACACAAGTACCTCTATAACGCACAATTCACAAAGTAAAGTGACTTAATGCACTCTGAAATGCTGTTTGAATAAGCAAAACGGTCGTAGTCGTTTTGCTTATTCATTGCCAAACTGTATTTTGTCAATACATTCAAAGACAAAATAGAGAAATAGCTAAATTTATTTAATATGATTCACGAAAGTCCTCCCTCTTATCTGTACAGTGTTTACCTACCATTGCTGTTTTGCTAAAAATCAGAGTTAAAGGAAATAGTTCACCTACAATATGGGGTTTTGAACTGAGATAGCAGTTTTGTAGCCCGTGTTGGGAAACCTCTATCTGCAAGTTTTCTTGACTGAAAAGACTCCAGCCGAATATATTGTATTTTTTGGCGAAGGAATGCGGTGCTGAGTGCTGACGAAAGAATGCGGTGCCGACGATGGCCTGGGGAAAGCCTATACAACCAGCCAATCAGCTTGCAGCTGGTGCTAGCAAGCGAACCGCCGGCCGCCGGTTGGTCTATCCTTACGCGACTTTTTTCGAATCTGATTGGCTGAGACATTTTTTTTTATTCGCGTGACGTCAGAACTCTGACTCAGAGAGTATGTATATATTTTTGATAACATTATTCATTTACGACCTTCTGTCGTGAATCGGCGCGATGTATGACCATTTTTGACAATATAAAGATAAATTGTATTTCAAAATATAATCAAATCGTGTTTGGAAAAAAATGTTCCAAGGTGAACTATTTCTTCAAAAGCTGCGATCAATCGCATTGGTCATTGTGTATCAGTCAGATGTAGTTTGAATACAAAATCAATATAGCTGCCATGTCATGTATTTGGTTATACAAAAAAAAAACATGATCCGTAGTGGCACATAATCCGAAATACGTAATAGCACATGTCACAAATGACAAAGTGCAGATGTCGAAGTCATCCAACACTGCGACATGCATGCTTGACACACTCAGGATCTTCTACTCTGAGCTTGTGCGTATCCCTTCTATTTGTACCTTCGTTGACGATATAGCTTGAACATGTAAACAATTATTTGACACTCATCAGTCGCGTTACTCAGTTACTGGTTTATTTTCCGACGTTAATAAAGCGGATGTTTGAATCTGATGCGCGTTCTGAAGACGTTCATATTTCCTTTCCGTGTAGAATATGTGACCATAATGTATCAATCGCCTGGCTTGCAAGATCACAAGCGACCGCCTGGAACCGTATACTGCTTAGAAACAGTTATATAGAAATGCTAAAAGATATAATTCATATGAAGACAATATTATAAAAATTGCGAACAACTTTTTCTTTGGACTTGTCTAGACTTGCCAGAATATAGGGCCTTGGACTTGCCGACTTGCCGTAATTTTTGATCGATTGACACCCAAAATTTAGCTTGAGATTACTCGCGTGCTGTTATTGTTAAAGCGCTTCGGCCGCAAACTGGGAATGGAACGAGGTATAGCACCACTCATAAGCACAGCGGAGTGGGTGGTTCGCTTCGCCCCGGTGGGTCACTATACCGCACCCCAAAAGTTGAATCAATAACCTGCTGGAACAGGTCCTAAATAAAAATCCGCTGGGGGCGTGCTCCCAACGGCGAACGGCACACAGGGCAGCACCGGTTTGGCCCGACATAACACTGCCACAGGCAGCGGAGGCATGTGTTGGCATGGCCGCACGGCATGACGATGCCACGATGGTGTTTCTGTCCGAATGCCTCCAGACATACACTGCAGTGCTGCAAAGGAGATATTTTGTTAGTTAGTTATAAATGTCTGCGAGCTTAAAGCCCGAATTGTGGGGGAAGTCGATAAGTTTTGCAGTTTATAATTATTTAGACGGGCAGATGCACATTGAGGTGGTGTGAAACAGGGTTAAACATTCAAATCAACTTATATCAGCCGTGGTCGCCTGTGTATGAGATGATCATAGGACAGGGCGGATCCAGGGGGTGGCTGCAGCGGTCGCGCCCAGAAGGGCGCCCCACGGGCTGTCCGTCGCCGGGCGCCGCCAGGCGCCCGGCGATGGATGTGCCTTACGTTCACATACAGCGAAAAGACGTACTAAATTGCATGTGTGCTGCTAGTTTTAATGTCTCCCGTTCGCTCCAGCTGCGGCTTAACGAACATTGCTATCATGGCGCCCCTGGATTTTTGGAAGGCGCCCCTAAATTGGACTGCGGCCACCCCTCCTAAAATATCCTGGATCCGCCCTTGTTGACAAGTACCTACTATAATATGAAAATACACATACAAAATGCTGCAAAGGCTTAAATACACGCACAAAATGGGGGAATTTTGTTACGATCGTTTTCCCTTCGCACACCGCTGCTCCGAAATCCGAAAGGAAAACGAAGGAAATTTCATCCGTAACATGCAGGGGCGTCGCCGACGGAAGGGTCGGGGGTACGGTCCCCCAACCTCCCCCCCCCCCCCCCCCTCTCAGAAGGAGAAGTGGTTGACCCCCCCCCCCCACACACACACACACACAAGCCACTTCTTGCGGGAGAAGTTAACAATTTATCGTAAAAATTGCTTTTGCAACAGTCAAAGTTCAGCTATCCACAGTCACAAAGTGTAAATTTAATACGAAATACAACCCAGAGCTAAATCTACCAAACCAGAGTATCTTCAGCGAAAGTATATATGAATGTATTTGTGTAAAATATTCAACGAAGGATTTGGCATGGAACTCTTCGTACCACAACTGGTATCACTGTCCCGGCTGGATGTGCTAAAATGGCTGAATGTGAATGCGTTTGAGGTTCCAATTTCACTCTTTCCATATGCTTGGTAACGGCGGGCGTTAATCGGTAAAGCGCACAAAACAAGATGCATGCTGATCCAGTGGCAGCTGGCAAGGATGTGCTAGGATCGTCTCAAGAAAAATGTGGAAAAACGAGAAAGTGCACATTTCCAGCTTTACTAACATCAATGTATAACATCCGTGCATGCTGGTAGGGAAGACTTGGGATGAGAGGACGGAATAGGTTGAAGGGCGCGGGTCACAAAATATCAGAGCAGGCTGCTGCTGCTCTGTGCCACGGCCGGCGGTCATGCACGTGTCCGCATGCTGTGGAGAACCAAAGCGTTACGAATGAGGCTATCGCAAATTTAGCTTTGGAGACGGCTCGTCAGCGGCCGTTTAATTATCCTACTGACAATGGTAAGACAAAACATTCTTGCGGAGTTGTAGGTTGTTATGCTTGTGTACGCCACAACGTGCTCGAACTGAAACTGAAAGGAACTGAACTACTGAAAGGATATCGCTATATATGGAAAGGATGGGAGAACAAGACAATGTCAGATAGCAATATACGCCATATGAAATGCAGTAAATCCATACCTGCGTTACGAATGAGGGCATTACAAATTCATCTTTGGAGACGGCTCGTCAGCGGCCGTTTGATTATCCTACTGACAATGGTAAGACAAAACATTCTTGCGGAGTTGTATACAACGTGCTCGTACTGAAAGGAAATCGCTATATATGGAAATGATGGGAGGACAAGACAATGTCAGGTAGCAATACACGCCATAAGAGATGCAGTAAATATATACCTGCGTACTGGCATTTGATGAAAAATATAACGACAGTGACAACAGCATGGTGTAGCAATGGTGCGTAGGCTCGCAATCCGAATATATTGCCAGTGTCGGGATATTTCAGCCTGCAGAGAGTAGAGTAAATGTCAGCGTTGATAACAGCGAAACGTTACCAATTGCAACTCGGTACACTACATCTCTTGAATGGTGCTGCACGTAGTCTGGACCATATTTTTCAGATTTCCTGGATCTCTACTGACCATGTACCGACAACAGTTGGACGGATACATCTGTCAGGGATTGTCACAAGGCAACGCAAACATAGGCGTAGGAACAGGGGGGAGGGGGCAGCGCCCCCCCCCCCCCCCCAACATTTTTTATTTTAACATTACGCCTATGGGCGTTGCATGGAAAGAATCGACTTCAGAATGCCTCCTGCCCCCCAAACTTGAACATAGTTCCTACGCCCCTGAACGGAAATATTAAAGGAAATAGTTCACCTTGGAAATTTTTACCCAACACGATTTGATTATATTTTTTAATACAATTTCTTTTTATATTGTCAAAAATGGCCTTAATCGCGCCGATTCAGGACAGAAGCCGTACATTTGTATTGTTTATCAAAACTATATGCACACTCTCCGAGCCAGAGTCCTGACGTCACGCGAATGTAAAAAATGGCTCAGCCAATCAGATTCGAAAGTAGTCGCGTAAAGATAGACTTGCATTGGAGATGTGCCAACCGGCGGCCGGCGATTCGCTTGCTAGCACCAGCTGCAAGCTGATTGGCTGATGGTATAGCCTCTGTCCGGGCTAGAACCAGTACAGCATTCTTTCGCCAGCACCGCATTCCTTCGCCAAAAACTCAAATATATTCGGCTGGAGAGTCTTTTCAGTCAAGACAACTTGCAGATAGGGGTTTCCCAACACGGGCTACAAAACTGCTATCTCAGTTTATAACTAATGTTGAAGGTGAATTATTTCCTTTAACATCTGTCCGAAGCATAACGTAACAGACCTATTACAGTCGCTCGGCATTATTTCGCTATTAATTATATATATAAAATTGTATGTGCATTTTTTTATATAGCAAATTGTAGTTGATAAAAACAGCTAAAATGCATTTTGGAAAGATAAAAATGGCAACTTTTACTCCAACTTGGGGGGGGATATACTTTTGCCCCCCCCCCCCACAACTTTCGTTTTTTTTGGGGGGATATTGCCCATTTTGTCCCTCTCCCGGATCCGCCTCTGTGCTTATGCATTGATAGGTGATTTAAAACAAACTTTCCTTTTGTAAAAGTTGCTTACATTTTCTTCTATATCAGGAAATGTGTCAATTTTGCTCGGATTTCAGGCGTTGGGGGGGGCATGGCCGCCATGCCCCCAGGCACGTAGCCAGGATTTTTATCAGGGGACGGGGGCTACGTCGGTGGTACAAGCAAATTTCGCTCCTCAGACATATGTTGTTGACGGGGGGGGGGGTAGGGTCGGGTCGTCGGAGAATCTCATTCTATCTAGTGTATACCTTTGTTTTGCTCAAGGGGAGCCATGACCCCGTACCCCCCCCCCCCCCCCCCCCCCCCCCCCCCCCCCCCCCCCCCCCTTGGCTACGTCCCTGCCCCCCCCCCCCCCCCTGGATCCGCTAGTGCTTAAGAGTAATTGCATGCATCTGAAACGAGTTTCACGGATACACGCTCTATTAGTGTAAGCTGGCATCGTTTGGGAAACTTTGAGGTGAGTTGATAACACTTCTACACTCGAATTACGAGTAATATCAAACACACAGCATGCAGGGATTATACGGGTTGTTCCAGAATAATTGAGTACATAGTAAAACGTACTTATAAAGGTGGTAGAAGTCCCACGGTAGCCACATTTTTTCTGGAAATTACCTCTTCTGCACGTAAGGACATTCCAAAGTGTGCAGTGATGCCACCGCGTATTTTCTGCAGGACCGGCTGAGGCAGAGCCAGTCATCTCTTTATGCTAATAAAAACACCTCACGTATGACATATTTCCGGTAAAATAAGCAATATTTGAAAGAAAATAAACTTGTTTTGTTCCAACGACAACAGCAGTTACCTAGTTTTCCCATAAAATTCTATATTTTTCATGAATTTTCATGCCAAAAAATTAATGCGCCACCACCAAATTCTCAACGCTAAAGGCTAGAGAAAAGAAAACCACAAAAACACCTCAACGAACAGTGTGTAGTAATACAAAGTCCCGTCAGTTTTGAATTGCATAATAATTGTGTGATCCAGTGTAGGACTTGCAGATAATTCAAAACTCTCTAATTGATCTTAAGATAAAAGGGGTGCCGATCAAGTACTCGTTATCTGATACTAGTCTCGAAAAACGCCCAAGTTTTAACGCTGATAATTTCTGAAATAATGGACTAAATGAGCACTGAGGTCCCTGTTATATGTCTTAAACGTGTTTAAAGCTCATACAACTGCAAAAGAGTGCATTTACTTTCAGGACGGAAACCCGTATAATCAAAGCCTTTAACCAGGAATGCGTGTTGACTTTTGACTTCACACGCCTTTCGCTAGTGAAATTTGATAGGATAACAAGCAGTTAGATTATAAATAACTTTTTTTACAGTGCAGGCAGTATCGAGACTGGGCGAGAATTACTCGGCTCTGTCGGAATCCCCGACTTATGGATGGAAACCACAGTAGCCCGCTGCCACTCCTTCGGCAGCACTCCCGACACAATCGACGCGTTGACAACATCGAGTACATGCGGTAAGATCACAACCCAGGCCATACCAACATGTTGATTGTGACGCAGTCGGCCGTCCTCTCCGCAGGTGTTAGATGTTGACATTCGCTTCAGCGGTTCGGAGAGCTCAGTACATTGCAAACACATAAATTCAAAGTAATTCACTAATGAGTGATGTGTATGTATATTGTGGAGTGTGAGGCGCTTTATGCGAAACGTCAGCCATTCTACAGGAAGCAAGAGATTAGCCGACCAGTGCCGCCGTCCACAGACGCATGCGGGCGGATCGCCGGCAGCGGGCCGGATCGACCCTTAACGCCCGACCCTGGCGCCCGACAATAATTACCCTCCCCTGCCACGTCCCTTCCCGGCCGAGATATGTGATGCCAAGCCACGCAGCCGGCGCGCCGGGCGGCCAAGGTCACCAGCGGCCGCAGACCACCAAATGGCCGGGGTGCATATCATATTGCCTATATCACAGATTGCCCAAGTTACACTGCCTTGGTTGCCCCCCCCCCCCCCCTGGATCTGCTAGTGGTCATCCTGGTCATTACTCTCTCGATCGCTCCGCCCTCTGCTCTAGTCGCGCGCCGCCGTGCACTCTCCCCGGGGCCCGGTTGCGGCACAAACTCCACACGCCGACACTGAATAACCAGATCCACACAAGTACCTACTTAACAAGATCTATAACGCACAATTTACAAATATTTTACACTCACCGCCAACGCTACACCGCCAATACGTACCGTGAACTAATGAGATGCCGTCTACCTGGTAGACTATCCCGCAACGCACAGGTGTCCGCAACACCTCCGCGGTACAGCCTTGAACCTACTATTCCAGGCGCTTACCTAGGGACATCTATTGACCAAAGCTCAAAGCTTTATATCAACCGCCAGATGTCTCCGTCGTCGGCGTGATTATAGCGCGTAGAACAGGGTAGAACACGGTAGGTTTAGGTCTGCTGAGTTTGGGCAGAGCGTGCGTTGGGCAAAACGTCGTTGGGCACAACGTCCCTTGGGCAGTGTAAGCCTTGGGCAAAAAGCCGTTGGGTAGAACGTCCTTGGGCAGTGTGAGCCTTGGGCAAAAAGCCGTTGGGCAGAAAGCCGTTGGGCAGTAGGCCGTTGGGCAGAAAGCCGTTGGGCAGTAGGCCGTTGGGCAAAAAGCCGTTGGGCAGAAAGCCATTGGGCAGTAGGCCGTTGGGCAAAAAGCCGTTGGGCAGAAAGCCGTTGGGCAGTAGGCCGTTGGGCAAAAAGCCGTTGGGCAAACAGCCGTTAGCAAATCTGAACATGTGGGCAATATATAATTTGGGCAATCTGACTGTTTGGGCAATCTGTAATTAGGCAACACGAACGCCTCCCATGTAATCACATCGTCATATATCTGTAACGAAAACAAATTGTATGTAATGCAGTTTTGTGTGTATATGAGAGGAAAATGATATTTAATGTTCATTGGTACATCAATTATATTGGAAAAATGCCTATCAACACCATTTTAACGATACATTACAATTAGTCAGCTGTAACAGAGTTTGCATTCATGGCCGGATATTAGACATAAAGACATAAAAGACATAAAGAAAAGTGCAACAAAGAGCCTCTTGGGCCCATCCGAGGTTGCACACACCCCCCCCCCCCCCCCCCCCCCCCACCCCTCCACCAGTCTCGCCCCTTCAAATCACCTTACTCTACCTGCATAAAAGAAGGCTAATCCCACGAGTATTTATGAACTAATCCCTTCTCTGTAAAGTATTTATCTAATCTAATTTTGAAGGAAGCAAGTGTCACTGCATCAGCGACATCCCCTGGTAGCATATTCCAATGTCCTACAACCCTTCTACTGAAAAAGGACTGTCGTAGCCTAGTCCTACTTTGTTTCATAATGAGTTTATGCTGATGACCTCTACCTCGATTTTCCTATTGAACTCAAACATACCCTTTAAATATCCAGAATGCTGACTATTTACAAATTTGAAGACTTCAATTAGATCTCCCCTTAGCCTTCTATATCTAAGTGAAAACATACCCAATTTCTTTAATCTATCATGATATATGAAGCTCCAGGCCGCCGCCGGGCCGGCCAGCCAGCGGCGGCGGCCGACCGGGCCGCGGCGGTACAGTCTCTGGCAAGGCGTCGCAGCGATTCTCACCAACTTGCGGCCGGCGCGTGGCGGCGGTGTACAGCCCCTGACAGCGGATCCCCGCCCCGGCGCGCCGTGTGGGCGGAACATGCCTCCACTCGACCGATAATTGTGAACGATTGGAGTGTCTCAGGTAAAATCGGAGGCCATTCCAGGAATCTTGAAGAAACGAGCTTCCCATTGAGCATAAATACTTGTATCCATCTCTCTTAGATAACAAATTAAAGGGGGGTAACTACCAAGCCTCTTTGAATTGCCTTAACACTTTGGAGCGGGATTCGACTGCCATGGTGATGTCACGGCTACCAAACAACTTGCGCCCTCCCCCCCCCCCCGTGAGATGGCCATACGTTGTACCTGGAAATATTGCAAATGCATTGTTTTGGCTTAATGTTCAAGATATGCTAAAGAACATAAAAAACAAAATATTTCCAAATATAGACTTGCAACATAACTTATCTATAACGGCGACGACTTCAAATTCCGTCCCTGTAGCTCAGTGGGAGAGCGCTGGACTTCTGACAGCTATCACGCGGTAGTGGCAGCCAGGGTTCGAGTCGCTTCGGCGCTCGCTATTTGCTCCTGACTGCGATAACCTGCGGCCGGTGGCAGCGGTCGCACTCAAGGTCAGGTGACGTCAGTGAGCGGGGCGGACCGTGTCCAGGTATGTCGGGCACGTAAAACTTTCGTCTCTAAATTCTGCCGGCCAACAGGAATTGCGCGATCGGGTGGTGAGGTCAGAACCTGCACAACAAGCTCTGCTTAGCGCGGGTCCTGACTTCGGAAATCCATCCATAGAAAACATTCGGACTAAAAAAAAAAAATTGCCGCTCTCTTAAAGGAAATAGTTCACCTTCGGGAAATTTTCAGAACACGATTTTATCATATTTTTTAATACAGTTTCTTGTTTTATTTGCAAAAATGGTCCTACATCGCGCCAATTCAGGACAGAAGGTCGTAAATTATTAATGTTATGGTGTGCATTATTGGTCTGCGCATGCTCCATGGCAGTGCTGGCACTTTCAGACGGTACGGTACATCATATATGTGCCGTATTCCTTCGCCAAAAAGTCAAATATCTTCGGCTGGAGAGTCTTTTCAGCCAATGCAAGTTCCAGATAAGGATTTCTCAACACGTGCTACAAAACTGCTATTTCAGTTCAAAACCCATGTTGAAGGTGAACTATTTCCTTTAAAGGAAATAGTTCACCTTCAACATGGGATTTTGAACTGAAATAGCAGTTTTGTAGCCCGTGTTGAGAAATCCTTATCTGCAACTTGTCTTGGCTGAAAAGACTCTCCAGCCGAAGATATTTGACTTTGTGGCGAAGGAATGCGGCGCATATATGATATACCGTACCGTCTGAGAGTGCCAGCACTACCAGGGCGCATGCGCAGACCAATAACGCACACCATAACATTAATAATGTATGACCTTCTGTCCTGAATTGGCGCGATGTAGGACCATTCTTGAAAAGAAAAAAAGAAACTGTATTAAAAAAAAAAAAAAAATCGTGTTCTGAAAAATTTCCGAAGGTGAACTATTTCCTTAACACCCGTCAAAAGAGTAAGGCAGCAAAACGCTCGAAAGCGCAGCTGCGGCGACGGGGCTGGCCACGACTGGACCAGAGTACCAGTGACGTTCCTAATGCAGAGTCGCTCGGCAGCCGATACATGGGGAATCCCGGGTGACACCCCTGAACACCCCCCCCCCCCCCCCCCCCGAAGGCTGTATAAACCAGGTAGAACACTCCGGCCGAAAAAGTGGTGACAACTGGAAGGTGCAATATTTGGCAGCCGTTTGCAGCCGGCAGCCGCGGTGACGTCATCAAAATAAAAAAGTGACGTAGAAGAGGGGCACTCGGCAGGCCAGCGGGCCGCCAGTCTCAGCTTAATGCGTTCGCTCTCCCACTTTTTGACGCTTTGTTACTTCGTTTGGCGGCCGATTGTTACAATTAAGATGTCTTTCAAGGAGCAATTAAATGGTGCATTTGATGCCATTAAGAAAATTGAAATATGATCAAAACTGTTAATGTTATGGGATGGCAAAGTTCACCAGACGGATTCTGTCAAATCGCTGTATGTGATTTGCCCGATCTCACAGCCGGCCAAGGCTCTCACCGCTACTCTACATCCACACCACCGTCCACATCTCAACCCACATAGGATATACTTCACTCTTCACAAAACATCAATACCGCCGTCCACATACCATCCATACCGCTGTTCACACAAAATCCACACCACAGCTGCAGCGGCCGCCTCCCCGCCACCGGGAGACCCCCCCCCCCCCCCCCCCCCCCCCGAGGGTGGTGAGCGAAGCCCACGCTCCCTCCCGACTCACCAGGGTCACCGGCTGGCGGACGGTGGGGCTCAGCGCACTGGCCATGGCGGACGTAGTCGGTGCGCCTGCGGTCCTGCGGCACATGGTACGCACCTGTGGGCCGCTCTCCTGGCGGTGCGAAGCGGCGGCCGATCGCTGCACCTTCAGTGGGTGCCCCTCCCCCCCCCCCCCCCCCCCCCCCCCCCCCCCACTGCGGCCTGCCGGGAAATGAGCGGGCGGACGCTCTGGCCGGGGAGGCCTCGGCCCTCCACAGGAGGACGATCCAGCTGACGACCGGACCCTGGTAGGGGCTGAGCTGGCCGGCGGGGCTCTTCCGCGAAATCATGGGGTACCCCCTACCGACGCCCGTCCCCGGTGACGATCGTGACGCTGCGGTCAACGTTCATCAGTTGCGCGCCGGTCACTGGGGACGGGCAAAATCCTATCTACACCGCATCGGACGACGGCCAACAACCACCTGCGCCGGATGCAGCGAGAGGGACTGCCCAGCCTCTCGCTGCTTAGTCTGCAGAGAGGGGGCGGACACCCGGGGCACGTGCTCCTGCGGTGCCCGTGACTGCGGTGCCCGTGACTGGCCTCTGCCTACTGGGCATTGTGTACCTACTTTTAGCTTGACAAGAGAAATCGCGTTGCTATCTTGTATGATGACGACCCTAGAGTAGCCCTATCGTACTGTACTCTGTACTTTACGAATTAAGTGGAAGTGGTCGGATGAAGTGTGCAATACAATACAATACGATCCACCCGCCGCCGACAGCGAAGAGGGACGCGGACGTCGTCGCGGCCTTGGCCGCGGGCTCAAGGCCGCGGGCTACCTCCGCCAGAAGGAGCCCCTCCGGGGCTATGGCGCGGCCTCGTAGCCGCGCCCAGGAGGAAACACAACAACAACAACAACAACAACAACAACAACATGGCCACTCGTCCGTCACTTCGCACACTGATTGTCCGCACTCACTCGGGGTTATATAGTACAACGTGTCACACTACGCGACGCCGCCGGCCTGGCCGGGCGCGCTCGCTCCGTCCAAGTTCACCGACATCTATAAAGCTACGGCTTACTCGCTGCGGACGGCGGCTCACTCGCTGCGCGGCGGCTCACTCGCTGCGCGGCGGATCACTCCCTACGCGGCGGATCACTCCCTACGCGGCGGGTCACTGGCTGCGGTGGCTGGCGCGCGAGCTGTTGCGCGCCCAGTTGGGGCTGCGCGGCTCAGTGATGGGCATGTCAGACGGCTGGACGCGCACCGGCCGGTAGCGGCGGACCGGCTGCGCATGGTGGACGGCCTCGTGCCACTGGCGGGCCACCTCCTCCTCCCTCTGCTTCTGCCGCTCAGCCTCCTGCTCGTCGGCCAGCAGCTCCGCTTCCCGCTGTTTCTGGCGCTCCTCGAAGCTCTGGCGGCGCGCCGAGCGCTGATTGGTGTGGAACTGCGGGATGCGCGGCGCCGTCGGGCCGCGGGTCGACCGCTGCGTCTGGTACGGCCCGCGGCGGTCGGTGGGGCCTTTTAACGCAGCGAACCAGCATGGCGCCTGCCCATTGAAATGTAAACAAACAACTGCCCCCCTCTGTCGTCATCACTAACCGGCCAATCAGCGTCCAGGCACACTAGATGCTGATTGGTGCTAGTCGGTTAGGTGGCTCGTGATCAATGCGCTAAACACAGATGATGACTGTCAGTTGTAAACGTTGCTATCGCTTGTCACATTGTTTGCCCATGTTGAAGAGGCGGAATGACCCCCCCTGCCCCCCCCCCTGCCCTGGCCGCCGTCGGCATGATTACCGTTTAAGTGTCAGTAATTGAGATTAAAGCGCCTAACCTTTGTCTGTAACTGATTGGTTATTTGTGACAATCTATCAGATTTATTTGTGTGATCTTATTGTCTTCGATTTCAGAGAGGCTGGCCACAATGAACAGAAACAGTACCAAAAAGGATGGCTGGGTTCGCATATTTGAAGTGCCATGCTTCGAAAAGCATGAAAAAGGTTACACAGTTTATAAAATAGTATCTAGGGTAAGTCTTGTTATGAATAACTATGTTTTAACCTATTGCAAGTACCAAAAAGGATGGCTGGGTTCACATTTGAAGTGCCATGCTTCAAAAAGCATGAATAAAGTTACACAGTTTATAAAATAGTATCCAGGGTAAGTCTTGTTATGAATAACTATGTTTTAACCTATTTAAGACAAGGCTCATTTGAACATTGTGTTCAAACAAAACAAAAAAATAGCTGCAAGGCGACGGCCTGCAACTGGTTTGATGTGTTATAAAACACTGAATGTAAATGTAATAGGTATTCAAGAAGTATCATAGCTGGTAATTAGACATCACAACATTCTTCCAAGGTTGCCACACCATGAACTCACATCACAACTTATGTTGTGTGCCAGTATGTTCTCCCTTGTGTTCTCCACAAGTTGGTGCGAGCCCTGTGCGTTCCACTGAGCATGCTGTTCCGGAAGTCCCTGGACTCTGGAAGACTTCCCTCCGAGTTGAAGTCAGGGGAGGTCATCCCAATATTCAAGAAAGGAGACCGCCAGAAGCCTGTGAGCTACCATCCAGTCAGTGTCACAGCCATCCCAGTTAATGCACTGGAATCAATCATCCAAGATAATCTCCTGCAGCACCTGTCAGCAACCGGGATGCTCCACAGCGCCCAGCACAGGTTTCTCCCAGGGAGATCATGCACCACACAACTGATGGAGGCGATCAAGGACTGGAGCGCTGCCATGGAGGATGGGGACCCTGTAGATTTGGTCTTTCTTGATTTTGCCAAAGTGTTTGACTCAGTTCCACATCAACGGCTGATCCAAAAGCTGTATGCATACGGTGTCAGGGGCAGACTCTTGGACTGGATCATGGTCTTCCTGGCTCCTGCTCCGCTGACAGAGGGTCGTAGTCCAAGGATCCAGGTCTGGCTGGGCGCCAGTCTCAAGTGGCATCCCACAGGGGTCGGTTCTCGGACCTGTGCTGTTCACGATCTTCGTGAACGACATGCCGTTGGAGGTGTCTAGCTGTGTAAAGCTTTTCGCTGATGATACCAAGCTATACCGACGTGTACTGGGTAGCGGGAGCGACGATGGACTCCAAGCCGACATCGATGCGCTGGTCCAATGGTCGGAGAAGTGGCTGCTTCCATTCAACATCACAAAATTCAAGGTGATGCATATTGGCCATCGTAACCCGGAGCTCACATATACCCTAAATGACACCCCGATTGAGGATACGGCGGAGAAGGATCTGGTAACCCGGAGCTCACGTACACCCTAAATGACACCCCGATTGAGGATACGGCGGAGAAGGATCTGGTAACCCGGAGCTCACGTACACCCTAAATGACACCCCGATTGAGGATACGGCGGAGAAGGATCTGGGGATCATCATAGATCACCATCTGAGTTTCCATAAACAGACAGCAGTGGCGATCTCAAAGGCATCTCAGATGTTGGCGGTCGTGAGACGCTTCTTCGTGAATATCGACGAGTTCACACTGCCGCTTCTCTTCAGGACTATGGTCAGACCTCTTCTTGAGTATGGCAACACCATCTGGGGACTGTTCGGAAGGGTTGACCAGAAGATACTGGAGCGAGTGCAGCGACGTGCGACGCGAATGGTCATGTCGGTCAGGCGCCTACCATATCCAGAGAGACTCCGCCGTCTCGGGATGCCTTCCTTATACTACCGTCGACGCCGGGGAGACATGGTGACTGTGTATCAACTGATCCACGGAGGTATGGCAGTGCCATCGGAGGTATTTCTGACGCGAAACGAGTCTGAGCAAACGAGGGGTCATCAATGGAAGCTGAGGAAACCCAGAGCCAGGAAGCTCGTTCGCAGAAATGCCTTCAGCACCAGGATCGTCAACGACTGGAACTCGCTCCCAGCTGCGGTGGTATCGGCTGCATCGGTCAACCAGTTCAAGGCCGGACTGGACAAACAATTTAATTTTGAAGTGAATCGGTTACTTATGCTATGAGTTATACCACTTTGAACTTCTTGAAAGCGTGTTCGCTTGGCCTGACCTGGAGCCGTGACACGATCTCGGGTTGAAACAAATCGGGGAAGTTGCGCAAAAGAGCAGTGAGCAAAAGAGCATTGATAAGGCGTCGACGTTTTTTTCATCATCTCCGAAAAGGGGACGATGTTTACTGTTCAAATGTCTTATCCCCCCCCCCCCCCCCCCCGTAGAGCACGGGTTGATAGCTGAACACTCCATCTCAAGCAGCCGGAATATATCGAGATCATAATGTGATTGCCAATGCCTGGTGTTGCACTAGGTGCTAGCCTTTGTGAGGGAGCACTGAGGTGTCCTGACGCTGCCGTTTCTGTGCACACAGGTGTTTCCGTGCCGGTGTCCGGAGCACTGAGATGTCCTGACGCCGCCGTTTCCGTGCCAGTGTCCGGAGCACTGAGATGTCCTGACGCCGCCGTTTCCGTGCACACACAGGTGTTTCCGTGCCAGTGTCCGGAGCACTGAGATGTCCTGACGCCGCCGTTTCCGTGCACACACAGGTGTTTCCGTGCCAGTGTCCGGAGCACTGAGATGTCCTGACGCCGCCGTTTCCGTGCACACACAGGTGTTTCCGTGCCAGTGTCCGGAGCACTGAGATGTCCTGACGCCGCCGTTTCCGTGCACACACAGGTGTTTCCGTGTCAGTGTCCGGAGCACTGAGATGTCCTGACGCCGCCGTTTCTGTACACACAGGTGTTTCCGTGCCAGTGTCCGGAGCACTGAGATGTCCTGACGCCGCCGTTTCCGTGCACACACAGGTGTTTCCGTGTCAGTGTCCGGAGCACTGAGATTTCCTGACGCCGCCGTTTCTGTACACACACAGGTGTTTCCGTGCCAGTGTCCGGAGCACTGAGATGTCCTGACGCCGCCGTTTCCGTGCCAGTGTCCGGAGCACTGAGATGTCCTGACGCCGCCGTTTCCGTGCACACACAGGTGTTTCCGTGCCAGTGTCCGGAGGCCTCTACTCAGGTTACCGTCTGGAAAAGGTTCAGCGAATTCAGGAGGCTGCACAAGGAGATGAGCTCCCTGCATGCTGCCCTGTATTTGAAGGGGACATTCCTTCCTCTCTCAAAGACAAGCTACTTCAACCGGTAAATATCTGCCTGTGAAATGGTTGGTCCTGATACGATACAAGTAACTGTCGACGAACTTAGGAGCGGCGGGTTGCGTGACACCCATATGCCTCAATATACAAATAGTTCTGTTTTCTCAGATATTCTTTGATTGCATGATGAATGGACCTGCTTTCATATTATAGTTTTGTAGTTAAAAAGTAATCGGATTTTGAAACATTTTCATGCGTACATTATCTAAACACAAAAAGTCAATAAATTCAGGAGAAGCTGCCCTGTATATTGCATAAGGTGTTGTCTTTGTTTTTGTGCTTAGTACAGCTGGTACTAATGAAGATGCTTTGAAACGCGTTTA